>BSBM01000028.1:250000-417500 GCA_027924585.1 Larix kaempferi
TTGTTGGACTAGAATTTTAGAATTAAGATAGGAGGCAAGCAAGCTTGACTCCTTGAATGCCCATATTCTTTTGTGTAAAAATAAGAGCCCCAAAATGTAAACTAACATGCTAGTTTGTCTTGTGATATTTGGAGTGTTTAATTATCTTTTCCCATTTATTAGAGAAGTGAAGAGTTGAAGATGCTCTAAGAGGATAGAACCCCTAAGATGAAGATTGTAGAGCCATCTATCCTTAAAATATACGACCTTTTGTAAGCTTATGTTTATTTGATTGAATCTCCAACATTTTTACTATAATGTTTTTTTAGATTATCCCAAAACACGTTGGAACAACACTGTATTTTTAAATAGAACTTACCATCAGTCTACCGGCGTCTTAGTGTTCGTCTACCAACGAATTGAAACATAATATGTAACGGAAAACTATCGAAAGCATGGAAAAACCGTCGGACATTTGTACCAAGCGACTACCTTTAGATGGTCAACCGATGGCAAGATTTCGGTGTACTGACAGAAATGTGTCGATGTGCCAAACATGGCGCCTTTCCAATGACAAGCGCGCTTGGGTTAGAGTAGTACTGGGATGGGTAACCTCCCGGGAAGTCCTAGTGTTGCACCCTCCACTCTTTATAGGGTGCGATCATACCAGCGTTAATGCACCGGATCCCATTAGAACTCCGTAGTTAAGCGCGCTTGGGCTAGAGTAGTACTGGGATGGGTGACCTCCCGGGAAGTCCTAGTGTTGCACCCCCACCCCTTTTCAGGGTGCGATCATACTAGCGTTAATGCACCGGATCCCATCAGAACTCCACAGTTAAGCGCACTTGGGCTAGAGTAGTACTGGGATGGGTGACCTCTTGAGAAGTCCTAGTGTTGCACCCTCCACCCTTTTTGTTATCTCCGTGGAGGTCACAGGTTCAAAACCAGTGGGGGGTAGGGTTGCTCATTGGCCCATTGTGACAAGGATTGAAGGGTAGGTGACCCCTTGGATAGAGGCTCTCCCCTGGGATAAAGGGTCTCAGGACATCTCGGCCACTGCTGAGTCACAAGTTTCCAGTATATCTGGCTTGCGGGCTGTTGGATATACCCTTGGGAGGTTGCTGTTCCCATGGTTAAAAAAAGGTTTCGGTATACCAAGGCAAAGTAAAAAGTGTGCCAAAGGTATGTTCCGGTCCAACGACATACTAGTGTCGGTCCACAAACGAGGATGTGCCTGTGTAACAAAACCACATTAAAAGGGTGCCAAAAGTATAAGTCGATGAAACGACGTGAATCTCTCTATGAATCAACGGACTTGTCTCGGTCCACCAACGTTAATTAAAACGTGCCAAAGGTATGAGCCGGTCAACCGATGGAACTGTATCGGTCAACCGATGGCATTGTCTCGGTCCACTGACATAATTGTTTCGGCGTGCCAAAGGATAATGCCAGTCTTTCACCTAACATGGGTCAACCAACCGACGAGAATGTGCCTGCAACCTGTCACAGATGACGTTGTCTCGGTCCGTCGACAGACGTGTGTAGGCCAACCGATGGATTCACAATTTGACACATCAGCCCTAAAGTTGACACATGCCATTTATTTTGTTGGTCTTCATACAAAAAACCAAATCCCTCGGATAACCGAAGATTTCTCAATCAATGGTTTAAGTACCCTAGGTTCATCGGTTGTAATACATAAAATCGTGTGATAACACCAAGTACCCCAACATTGAAGAGCCAAATTTCCACAGACATAATGAAAGAGGAGTTGGTGATATACATATGATGTAATATGAACCCTAGATAATGCCAAATAAAATACGCAAAATGGCGAGGAATCTAGTACCGGTTTCGCATATCAGTTTGCGGACCTCCTAAGAGCTTCCATAATTCTTGCTTAGATATCATCATATAAACTTCAATAATGTGCAACTTCTTACAATGATTTCATCTCCTCAAGAAAATGCCTTGTACCAATGATCGTCCTTCTACCTCTTGTCCGAGATAATTCACATGTTATCGTCACCAATTATCTCTTCCCATCATTGTTATTTGTCCTCTTTCCATCCACCTATCACATAACACAACTGTGTCGAGATAACCTATGAACCCCATCCCACATCCCTAACACTCCATCCCACATCCCTAACACTCCATCCATAAATAATTTATATTACATCTTAAAAGATAAACAAAACTCAAAAACCATTCAAATTTACCTATCTCTCTTTCTTACCCACCATATTATCTTCTAACTTTTATAAATATAATAAATAAATTCATTGTGAGCTCTTAAACCTTCATAGAATAAACTTTATGAGTTGTAGAATTCAAAAATTGTAGCATAAGATAGGATAAAAGTTAATTTTACTATATATAACCAATAAAAAAGATAAAAAGTTTTCATATGACTACATTAGCACATTTTTAACAATAGGAAAATAACTCATAACATAGTCCAAAAAGAGCTTTAAAAAAAATACATAAATGAAATCTCCTCGAGAATGTTTAATGTAGTGGTACTGGAAGTAGAAGTCAAAGAAAAAGGATAAAGGAAAACTCCACATGAAAGTCATTAATCATCAATAATTAACATATGGTCTAAATGCATTGTGTAAAAAAATATCAATTTGATAAATACCAATTTGATTTTATAACATTGTACTGTAAAAGTAAAATATAAAAATTATTCTAATTATATATGTTGGTGAGAAATTTTTAGTTTTAATTATTATTAAATAAGATAATGATATTGGAAAATATCTTCAATAATTTAATTATTTTTCAGAATTTAGAAAATAGAATTAAGAAGTTGATACTTGATCTAAAGAGGTTCTACACTTGTCTCAAGAGTATTAATTTATTTTGAACATTAAAAATAAGTCAGATATTTTATCTTAAGAGGCTCTACATTTACGTTAGGAATACTAATATATTTTGGAGATTAAAAATACCGTGAAATCAAAATATAAACATATTTCATTTTGATAACTTCCATTTTATATTTTATGTTTTTATTAATATTATATACTTATATATACTTATTTTAGTATATTTTGATATCTTATTAATTTTTTTGGTTTCACTCTAATAAAGTTCCAAAATTACACTATACAACAAAGTTTTATAAAGTTATGTAGCGCCTATGTGTTTTTTATATATGTCACCTTACTACGTTTAATTACCCTAACAAAACAATTTGACTATTTAAATACTTTTAAGCATCTTCGAAATATAATTTTGAATAAAAAATAATATATATTTTTTTTAATATTAAAGTTCATATATACTTATTTTAAATTTATATATTACCTTTTTAAGTTTTTAATTTTTTTAATTTTTTTAATATGACTTCCATTTACTTTATGCGAACAGCACTTTATATACATTTTATTATTATTTTCATTTATCAACTTTAAAATTATTTTTAATTAAATTTATTAATATATCGTATGTTTATATTTCATCTGGAAGCTAATTGTCGAGTTAAGTTGATGTGAAGATTCATTTAAGAAGTTACGGAGACATTTTGGGAGTACGAATCCAAGAGTCATCTTATATGTATTAATATGTACAATTGTTAACGAGAAAAGTATCACATGCTTATCTATCTCTTTTGTATTTGACTTTGTTTTTAGTCAATTGATTATGTGCTTTGTTAAGCACTGCAACATGGTATCATAGCGTGAAAGAAATTTAGAAGGCTAATAAAGGGATATGGTGTTGCATTGTTCACCTATATCAACACGTCCTTATTGTTCTTAAGGGCCTGTAGCATATGAAGAGGAATGATGTCCATAAATTAGATCTTATGAGGGAGGGGATCATTGCTATCCAAACAAAGAGTAGTAAGCTTGCTATGAGGTAGTTGCCGACAGATTGAAAGAGCTGTGCAGTGAAGGTGGGAGTCGTGAAAGGAAGTTGATGCTATGGTTAAAAGTGGAATCATCCACGTGAAGGTGCGTTGGTTGTGAAGTGTTGCAAACTCACAACATGTAAAAGGTAACATCTATTAAGTTGCATGAGGGTTTGATCATGTATTGTAGTCGTTCTATTTTATTAAAATCATTGTGCAATTAGGAACTGCTATGTGTTGAGATCAATGTTTTAGAAGAAGCTCGCATGGAGGAATATCGAGTCGTTCATTGAGGGAAGCGTGTTGCGCTATCAATTGGTCAAACTAAAACTGAAACTAAGATCTGTGTCAGCCACTATTTGTCGATTATGTTACTGTTTGTTGTTGTCATGAATTCAGAGATATAGAAATTTCCTAGTGGCTATTGTGAATATGTTGATAGATATTGCTAACAAAGAAAGGATTCTGGCGAAAGTATATGAGTTGAAGTTACTAATTCATTAATCGGTTGAAAAATTTGTGCACAAGAATTCCAACGATCGTCATATTTAGTTGAGATATTCGTGGACAAGAATTCCAATGGTCATATTTTACTTCGTATTCTCTTTCTTAACTTGTATTCTTGCTTGGATACGTTAGATAGACAGATACTCGATTGCTACCTTTAACCAATGGAGTCGTTGTATGAAACCCATGATCTAGTATGCCAGTTCATTGAGAGGCACATGAGGCCGAACGCGTCCAAGCACTGAAAGGATGCCTATGCGTCAGAGTTCTTTGTAACAAGATACACCTAGTTTGCAAAAAACATTTATGAAGGAATTGTTGTGCCAGATTTGTTGAGGCAGATGTATGCATATTGTTGCTCCATGATTGGGTGCTCCTCAAAGAATACTTGTAGATTGAAATCATTATTTTGGAATTGCTTATTCTTGAAGTGATTTTGGTTATAATATGCATTCTCTCAATCCTTTGACGATTGACATAGATGTATCTATTTATTTGTGTATGGTTTGTTGTAAGGTGGTCCATTCTTCTCTCTTTCTTTTGCTTGGATGGTAAGTTTGTTCGCTAGCTTGAACATAATCAAAATCATTGGGAGTATGGTTATCATGAGGTGAATGGTTGAGAGACACACATAGAGGCATTTCCACACAATTTACATTCACCACTTGTTGACACTAGTAGAGATTAGGAATGCGTCTGGAAATTACTAGATTACATGGTAAATGATAAAACATTGCATTGGACGATTTCTCTATAATAAACCTTACTTTTGGAAGAGTTCAAATCTGCCATTGAAGCAACGTTGTTGCTGCTCAAGAAGCAGAACATGCCAAGTTTGTTGTTGAGAAGGCATAACAAGATACAAATATTTCTATCATTAGAGCTTAGCGAGAAGCCACAAGTGTTCAACTTATTGGTGAAGCTATTTCTAATAATCCGACTTTCATCAAATTGAGAAAGATTGAAGCCATCATGGAAATAGAACATACTATCTCTAAATCAACTATTAGGGTCTTCTTGAGTTTTGATGCATTGCTGCTAAACCTTCAAGATATGAGCGTGGATGATGCACACATGCCACCACCTTATTTTGTTGCAGACCTTATTACATAGAGTATTATTTGCAGAGATTGTCATTGGGGATTACAAAGAGCATCGAAAAAACAATGTTATAGAATATAGTGGTGGACAGTTTGTCGCGTGGCCTTGACACCACAATAGAGATCACTAAAGGACTTAGAGGTAAAGCATTTATCAATTCAATTTCAGATTCAATTGTAACTTGCAAACTATGATTTTTATAAGTTCATTTGCACTTGCAATTATTTTCTCTGAGTTGTTTGTAATTGGGTGCATTTTTGGTTGTATCCGACACCTTTTCATGTTATGAGTTCAAGTTTTGGTTGCTGACTTTGTTTGTAAAAGGGTGGAATTGCAAGAAACCCTTCTCTATTTGAGTGAGTCTTCAGTCGCATGTTTCAATGGTGCAAATCAATGGCTTGGTAGAGTTACTAAACACTCTACTTGTTTCTTCTGTTGACAACACAATCATGGTAAAAAAACAACTCTCACTCATATTCAAAATTGTGTACAAGATTCACAAGACACACTTGAGTTTCTTCAACTTGAGTCACAACTCCTACAAGAAAAAACACATTCTAAACTTATTCCCCTTCAAAACAATCCTCTTTATGATTTTGTTCAACACCATGCACAATGATGCCACTTCAAAAGCACATAAGCAAATCAGTGGCTCCACTACAAAAGCAAAAAAAAATGATGATGAAGTTATGCATACAGAGGTTCTGCTTGCACTTCTCAAGCCCATCATTAGACTATGTGAAGATATCACCCAAAACAAACACAAAATCGGTCAAACTTGGAATACGACAAGGAAGTGACCATTCGCATTCCTACTATCTCCAATCCAATCTAGTTTCTAAGTGTTGGGTTCATAAAAGAAATTTCATCTTCATCAAATGCAGTTCAAAGTTCAAAATGCTAACATTGTGATCGAGATGGCCACATGAAAAATTATTGTTTTGATTTTCATCCTTGTAAGCATTATGGAGAGCATACCCACTCTTCAAACAAATTCTTCATTTTAAATAAACCTGCAAGAGAGAAGGTTCACTACAGGTGGATTGCTTCTTCGTAATGGTCGTCAACAACCAAGAAGATATATATGTCATACCAAAGAGTTCTTTCTCTAGTAATGACACATCTTGTAGTTGAGAGATCTTCTTCTCTTCACCTTATTCCCAACAGGGAGGAATGCCTAACAGTCAGAAACAAGCGATCCTAAATCAATGCTAAAGTTAGAACCTTGTGCCAATTGCTAGAGCCTCATACCAAAGCCACCTAGCAAAATTCAGAGCTACAATGTTGAACAAGAGTCAGAGCCATGTTACACTGAGCTACATTTGGTTTGTGGACAATCTAAAACCGCCCATGTAGTAGAAGACATCAATCTCCTCTTGCTTATGCTAGACATCAGTATGTGGTGGTCCTTAAACCACCATTTCCACAAGGAATCGCTGAGCCCTAGAGCCAATTTCTAGAGAGAACCACTAAGCAAGAACATGAGTCAAATCCAGGTTCCAGAGAACTACTAAGCTAGAATTAGAGTTTTTGGTCATCCACAAACCACCCATTTAGTAGAAGACCTCGGCTTTTGATAGCCTTTGATTCAGAGATCACTTTCAACCATTTGTAGCTACAAATTCAACTCTTTGCTTGGACTCCTATACACCTATTTCCGGATTAAGGGGCCGATTGTTGGAACCTAATCTAACAAGTTAGGTGGAGATGAAGAGTCTTCTCAGAAGTCCAAGAGACATCTTCAGAATACAAACTCAAGAGTCATCTCATATGTATTAATATGTACACTTGTTAATGAGAAAAGTATCATGCGCTTATCTATCTCTTGTGTATTTGGCTTTGTTTTAGTCACTTGATTGTGTGCCTTATTAAGCACTCCAACATTTCATTTAAAAATAAATAAATTATTTTTTATTTAATTTATTAATATTATGTTCTAATGTATTTAACTCTTAACTAGATGATAAATGTATCTAACAACTTTCGCATAGAATGTCCAACCAGGGTTGGAATTTCAAATCCAACTCACCAGTCAAATTTGATGGGTAGAACGATTTTACCACAAGTGTTGTTCATTTTAAGCCATTTTTTGAAGGGTTATGTTGATTTGGGGTCGTATTTGATGGGCAAATCGCCTCGTGATAGGCAAGTTTTCCCATCAAATTCCAGTCCTGTGTCCAACATACACATACATTAAAGCACAATTTCAAAATATTTGTTATAACAATGACATTCCTAACCTTTTAACTCATCATAACTTTAGTGATTTAGGAAGGCTTCTCTTAAAGCTTTTTGAATATAAAAATAAACTTCTAAAAAAACAAAAAAATTATTTCTCTTTAAGGTCAAAAAACCAATTGATATTAATGAATATTAAAAACTAACATCATCTTTATAATTATTCTAAATACAAATATAAATATAAATATAAATATAAAAAAAAAAAAAATTAAAGAAAAATTCATATATAAATTACAATTTATATAGGACATATTGGCGATGTGTTTTATATATTTCATAATAAAAATATTATTGTCATATTTTGATTTTGCAAGACTGTGTTGATATATTGTTAATAATCAACTATATTAGTACCTTGTTAAAGGTCGTTTCTCGAGATATGTAACCTTGATTTTTATATAAATAGCAAGTTACATGCTATTTTTTTTGTTTTTTGAAAAATTAATATTTTTTAAATTTTCAAATAATTTAAATTTAATTTATTTAAATAAATTTATAAATCGTGATGACTCTTATGTCATAATTATTATAATCATAGTTAAGATAAATTTATTTTATTATTTTATATTTTTTTAAATTAAATTAACTTGTAATATCAATATTATAGATATAATATGATAAATTGTATGTACACTTTCAGAGTTGTTTATATATATATTTTTTCTTAAAAGAAAGATCGTAGAATATTTATACTAAACCATGGAATGTGTTGTGCATACATTAATATTAGAAGCTTAACATGAACTTTGTGGTAGATACATCCACGTTAAAGGCTTTTCATGAACTTTGTTGTACATACATCGACATTAGAGGCTTGACACCAACATCAAAGTATTGCGTCAATGTACATCAACATTACAAACTGTACAACATCAAAATTATAAACTTCTAGTATATATATTCATATGAAAGGATATGCAAAAGTTTTGTCTGTGTCTTTTGACGATCAAGCGGAAGTGGCCTTAGAAGTTGGTGGGCTTTCAAATCATTTTTCTAGAGATGGTGACACCGTAGAGGTGCTTTCCTTAGGATTGACATGGCTTGCTCTCCTAGTGTTGAAGACTCAACGGGTTTTATGGGTAAGCTCAAACTCTATTTCCTTGAAGAGCTTGGGATTTTTGATAGGCTTCCCAGTTTGGTTTTTAGGGTTGACCTTGACCCTTCGCATTTGGCTTTCCCTAACCTATCTATTATCTCTCCCCCTATCCTTGTTGATTGTGCAAGCCCTCTTTTGGATCCTTCTATCCATCATGTTGTTGGGGCTTCTATTGTAGGCAACCCATATGCCTTGCTCCCTGTTGGCTCTTCAATGTTAGGTCGAGGCCAAGTTTGAAATGGGGTTCTAGGGGTTCCTAGGGAGCAGGAATTCAAGGTTCCTATTTAGCTATAGGGAGGCCCTATTTCTCCAACAGGGTGCTTTTCAAGTGGTCATAGGTCAGATCAGGTGGGTGTCCAATCCTTGGTTCTTGTCTGGACTAGGTCGTTGATTTGAGGGTTCCTTCTACTGGGTCCTTGTTGATGGATCCTTATCCCTATGGGTCAGGGTTTCGGGGGGAAATATGATTGCGGTGCAAGGAATGACTTTGTTCGGGATTTCCCTTGCTTGGATTCATCTGGTTTTAAAGATTCTCTTCAGAATTTCCCTTTAGATGTCTTGTATATTAATCGAGGGCCTTCTTCTTGAGACATGTTGAATCAGGAGGCCATTCTTTTTTTCTCAGATAAACCTTTGAATCCCAAGGTGTCTCACATTGCATCAATTCGGTGTGAGAATTTGACAATCATAAAAAAACAAAAACAAGAAAGATTATGCAAGGAGGGGGGCTATGACCATGAGAGGGACTATGTCCCTCTATCTGTCATATTGCAAAATGGTTCTAGCCCTCCTCAATAGGGTTTATTTGAAGTTTCTGGGGTCCTTAGAGCTAGGATGACCCTCAACCAGGTTTCTTGATGTTGCTGCTTTCCTTTAATATTCGGGGTCTAGGGTAGGACCAAATTCAACGCCCTTAAATGAATTTTCAGTCTTTCTTAGGTTGATGTTTTGTTAATCCAGGAAACTATGTGTTGTGGTGTTAAGGATATGGAATACATTTTGAGGATATTCCCTGGTTGGGGGTGTTGTGCTCTAGATGCAGAGGGTTTGTCTAGGGGTCTCTTGTCTATTTAGAACCCTGCCAAAGTTGATTTCAAGGCTTTATCTTCCCCTACAGGCATTCTTCTGGAAGGGAAATTCAGGGGTTTTGTTCACATAGTGAAAGTGATCATTTGTTATGCTCCTTACAGAGATAGGAAAGGGTTCTAGGATAATGTGCGCAATAATGAAATTTTAAGGGAGGAATTTTTGTTTTGGGGAGGTAATTTGAATCTGACAACTACTGTTATTGAGGTTTGGGGAGCCTCATCTCATCTGGGTCCACTAGATTCTTATTTCAAAAAATTATTTTTGGAGGCAAACCTAGTGGATGTCCTTCCTTATCCAATGGATCCATCTTGGAGGAATGGCAAGGCTGAGCCCTCTGCGGTATCTAAAAGACTTGATTAGTTTCTCATTTAAAATTCTTTGTCTAAAGCTGCCTGTAGATTTTGTTCTTGGACTCTGAGCTCCAACATCTTTGATCATATGCCCATATGCCTTCAGCTAGATTTGGAGGCTTCACCTCTACAATATTACCCCTTCAAGTTCAGCCATGTGTGGTTAATGGATTCTTCATTTATTTCCCCGATTAAGGATTACTGGTCTTATTTTATTATGGAAATTGGATCTTCTGCTATGGATGACCTAACTAATAATCTCAAGGGATTAAAAAGGGTGGTCATAAATTGGGAAAAGCAAAAGAAGCAGGCTCTTTCTCAAGAGCTTCTGGATGTGAAAGAAGAGATAGCTGGGATTTTTCCTGCAAATTCTTATGGGGTATTCTCTCAAGAAGACAGATGCAACTTTTGGATTTGGAGTTTAATAAATCAATCTTCTTCAAGTGTAGGAGAAGACTTGGAGATTAAAAAGTCGAGCCATTTTGGATAAATAAAGGTGATGCCAACACCAAGTTATTGCACAAGTATGCAAGTTTTAGGAAGAATTTTAATTCTATATGGGACCTTAAGGTCTTTGATGGAAAGGTTATTATTTCACAAAAGGATATTGAAAAGGTTATTGTTCATCATTTATGTTCTAGGTTCGAGGATGTTAGGAACCCATGTCTTTACTTTGTTAGTGTATTGTTGTCGGACGCATATGCTTTGTAAGTCATCCCGTAGTTTTGTTGATCCATAGTTTGTATTGGCCCATGGTTTTGACTCATAGTATTGGCGCCTAGACTTAGCCCATGCTTTGTATTGACACATAGTATTGACCCACGGTATTGGCGCCTAGACTTAGTATATAAGTGTGTGTTGAGGCCTATGAAGGCATAGTGAAGTTAATTGTATTGAGCTTGCTCAAAGGAAGTTGCCCCCTCGAAGTGGCCTATGATCAATATAAAAGTGATTCTAAGTTCTGTTATTTCTGATATCTCGTGTATTTGCATTAATTAATTATTGCGGGTTCATCACATCTGGTATAAGAGCACTTTCTTGGGCTCGCTGGGTGAAATTTTTGCCAAAAATTTTTTCGCATCTGTTGCAGGTTCGGATTTGGGAATAATCCCTATCTGCTTAATTGTGGGAAGTACTTGGGAATCAGCCCTAAAACTCATTGTGAGGAGTACCACAGGAACCCCGAAGTAGCTGGCCCATTGAGAGGACTTGCCAGCGAAAAGGGCAACGACCCCTACTTGATTGACTAGTTCCCACCCGTGAGGTAAACCAAGAGCTATCGTTTGTGGCAAAGAGGTTATCAGTTTTACCTGAGCCGTGGAGTGAGGGGTACTGCCTAATACACAAGTCGTGAGACAGCATTGGTGGCCGAGTGAAACCCCTGAACTGTTAGGAAGCCGCACATACCTGGGGTCCATATCTATTTTCAGCTAAACTGTTGTCGATCACTGCTACGCCATTTCAGATCCAACTGTTCAGATCCATTCTGAAAGCCGTTCCAGATCAGTCATTTCAGATCTATTTCAGATCCAGCCGTTTTCGCTCCTTTCGGTGCCGTTTCAGATCCCTCTGTTTCTATTCAGATCCCTTCCGAGCTGTAGCCGCTCCATTCTGAACAAAAAAAAAATCAGGTTTTTCTCCATATCTCCCTTGTTTTAACTCCATTTCCCTTGAAACTTCTCTGACACCCCTGCAATCCCATTCTACATATTTCATTCTTGAGGACCCTATCCTACATTCCACTTCCCAACACCCGAAATCTCACATTTGTCTATTTTTAGGGTTTGCCATAACTTCTTCGATTTTCACCCGATCGCCTTCAAATTTTACCATAGAGTTCCTTTTCTAATTTTGCTTCTTTGTCCCTCTCTGCCAAATTTTCTCATTCTTTCCCCCTGCTTCTGAAATCCCCCTTTTCTGTTTTCCTGTCCTTTCGACAGTGTCCAAAATCTAGTCAAACCCCAATTACCCATCATATTTTTTTCCCAATCCAAATTTCCCTTTACTAAATCAGCTTCTGTTTGTGTTTTTCTACCCATTCTCAAAAAAAAAAAAAAAAAATCCTGGTTATGGTTGTCACCCATGCAGGAGCACACACCATGGAGGAAGCACTTGCAGCCATCCAAACCAAACTCCAAGATCTGGATGAAAAATTTCTCAGCCTTCATCTTCAGCATTCACCCATGAACAATAAATGACAGCCAGAATCTTTTGCAGCCACTGGGTTCTCTTCTTCCAACAATTTTCGTGGGCCGAAGCTTGATTTTCCTTGCTTCAATGGTACTGATCTGATTGGATGGATTTACTGAGCAGAACAATATTTCAGTCTGCATAATACTTTTGATGTCGAGAAAGTTCCACTTGCATCCTTTCATTTGGAACAAGAAGCCCTTCAATGGTACCGTTGGTACATCAAAGCTCATCCCAAGCCAAACTGTACAGATTTTTGCCAGCTCATTTTACCACGATTTGGTCCTAGTGCTTTTGATGACTTCACAGAAGCACTCACTAAACTTCACCAAATGGGCACAGTGAGAGAGTATCAGACAGAATTTGAGAAACTGGCCAATCACACAGAAGGATTGTCTGATGAATTCTACAGGAGTTGTTTTATCAATGGTCTCAAGGATGAAATCCACTCAGAGGTCAAAATGTTCTGTCTCAACACAATGATGGAAGTCCTAGGGTTGGCTAAGTTGGCAGAGGACAAGATCGCAGCTCAACAACGCTCCAAACCCACCTTTGTTCCCTTCAGAAATATGGGTTCCCAACGACTTCCCATCACGCTTGCTCCTCAACCAACTCCTATCAAGCATTTGTCTGAAAAAGAGATGCAGGTACGCCGAGAAAAAGGGCTTTGTTATAATTGTGATGAGAAATTCACTCAGGGACATAGATGTGTTCAACAAAAGCTCTATCTCTTGGATGTGGATTCTTCGCCTGCCTCAGAACTTGGTGAAGAAGCTACAGATACAGTAGATGATCAGGTCGACATTCAACACCCGCCTATTGACACCCCATCTCAGGACGACCCACCCGAGATCTCTCTCCATGTTGTAACCGACGTCACCACCCCACAAACAATGCGGGTCAGGGGATACTTCAAGAAGCTCCCTCTTACCATACTCATTGATTCTGGTAGCACTCATAACTTCATTGACCCTCGGATTGCCAAATAGGCTGATTGTTTTGTCCATCGTTGCTCCAACTTTGAAGTCATGGTTGCCAATGGGGGCACCTTACCTTGCAAGGGGAAGTGTCACAATGTGCGTATCTCTATGGAAGATTATAATGTACGCTCTAACATGTTTGCCTTGTCCTTAGGCAGATGTGATGTGGTTTTGGGTGTTCAATGGTTACGCATACTTGGCCCCATCTTATGGGATTTTGCTGAACTTTGGATGCAGTTTTCAGCCAATGGGACACAACACAAAATTATGGGCTTACAACTAGGGTCTCTCCGCATCATCAGTTCACATCGCCGGGAAAAGATCCTTAAGAAGAATTCACATGGTGCCATTGCTCATCTCCATTCCCTTGAGATGCACCCACCAATGGTCTCCACTACTTCCTTGGATAGATATGCAGGTGTCTTTGTTGCACCAGTGGGCTTTCCGCCTTCACGAGACCTTTCCGGTAAGCATTTAGCCGCATCTACGCATCTACATCTCAGCAGGACATGATGGCTATTTTGCATACAGTACAGAAGTGGCAGCCATCCCTATTGGGGAATTATTCCTGCATCAAGACTGATCTCCAGAGTCTGGAAACTTTCCTGGAAAAACGGGTCTCCTCCCCAGCACACCTGAAATGGGTTATCCAACTCATGGGTTATGACTATGCAACCACTTACCAGAAGGGTAAGGACAATATGGTGGAAGATGCTCCTCCTCGCACATTTGATGACCCAGTTTCTCTTACAGTTATTTCTCTGCTTGTTCCAAATTGATTGCAATCTGTTCATCGGGGCTATCTCTTCTATGAACTCCATGCTTCTTCATCAGTAGGGCACTCTAGGTTCCTCTAAACGTATGACCAGGAACAATGTAACTTCTTTTGGCAGGGACTCAAAAGGACAATTCAATGGATGGTGGTTGACTGTGATACTTTCCAGGTCAACAAGGGTGAAACGACCCTCCTTTCGGGATTACTCGAACCCTTGCCCATCCCTCCACAGATTTGGACAACTATTTTTATGGATTTCCTAGAAGTGCTTCAGTGGTATAGTACCACATCTCAAAGGACACCATATGAAGCAGTCTCTAGACAAGCACCACCAGTTCTTCTTCCTTACACCTTCATTAGCTCCCCAGTTCAGGCAATTGACTCAATTCTTTGAAACCGTGATCAGCTTCTTCTCATTCTGCAGGACAATCTTCACATGGCAAGAATTCGACTGAAACAAGAAGCCGATCAACACCGTTCTGAGCGCACTTTTCACATCGCTGATATGGTTCTTCTTCGTCTATAGCCTTCCACGCAATCCTCCCTGAAACTCCAAAGGCGCCAATGGCTCGGAATGCAACCCGAGGATGCTACAGGGGACCCACTCCTTTAGATTCTGCATCAATTTCCACGTCTAAATCTTTGAGGACAAAGCTTTTTCTAAGGGAGAGGGGATGTTAGGAACCCATGTCTTTACTTTGTTAGTATATTGTTGTTGGACGCATATGCTTTGTAAGTCGTCTCGTAGTTTTGTTGATCCATAGTTTGTATTGGTCCATGGTTTTGACTCACAGTAATGGCACCTAGACTTAGCCCATGGTTTGTATTGACACATAGTATTGACCCATGGTATTGGCGCCTAGACTTAGTATATAAGTGTGTGTTGAGGCCTATGAAGGCACCGTAAAGTTAATTGTATTGAGCTTGCTCAAAGGAGGTTGCCCCCTCGAAGTGGCCTCTGATCAATATAAAAGTGATTCTGAGTTATGTTATTTTTGATATCTCGTGTATTTGCATTAATTAATTATTGCAGGTTCATCACAAAGGATACCAAGCATACATATATTTCTATTCAACTTGATGTGATCAAACATACCCTCTTTTCTTCTTTGAAGAAGAAGAAAATCAAGTTCGCAGGGAAGTAACAATGGAGGAATTGGAGTATATCATCAAAAATTTGGCCGAGGGAAAAATCCCTAGCCCAGATGGATGGATAGTGGAGTTATTTTCTGCTTTATTTGATCTTATGGGTCAAGAGATTCTTTAGGTAGTGGAGCTTTAAAAGACGACAAATATCTAAGACTCGACTCAACCACATGTACTAGAAGAACTCATCTATCACTTGATAAACTATATGCAAGACATGATGTAATATCTAGATATCAACTCACCACACCCAAGGCATTAATTAGTAGAGAAACCCCTAAATGAGCATATCAATGATTCTCCTATCATCTAAAACAATAGGTATCGGAATGGCCTCAAATAAATGATCCCTTAAAAGACATGTATTGAAAAATAATCCAAATTGTGTACTATTAATGTTACAATTTACTAAATTTTAACACCACAGATGGATTCGGAGACCCCCTAATTTTGATAATGAATTTTAACAAATTCATTATCAATATTATAATTTTTCATTGTCGGAATGACATAACTAAAAATGACCACATACATGACCAATTGTTATGTGGTCATTTTTAGTTTAGTTCTTATCTCCTGACCAAATTGGTCATTTTTAGTTTAGTTATTATCCCATGACCAAATTGGTCCTTTATCTTGGTCATTTTTAGTCAGTTCACTTAAAATTTCTCAATTTTGGTCATTATATTCCTTGAAAAAGCTGTAGTGACCAAATTTTTGGTCTCCTGGTCACTTATCTCTCATTTTGTACTAGTGTTTCTAGGGTAAATGGGTTTTTGTTTTGAGCTCTCAATGCCACTTTTATTGCCCTCATACATAAGAGTTATGAGTTTCTCTCTTTCGATGATTTCAGACCTATAGCACTCTGTAATTTAGTATATAAAATTATCTCAAAAATCATTGCCAAAAGAATTAATCCAAAGGTTGTAGAATGTATTTCTAGAGAACAATTTGGGCTCATGGATAACATGCATATTTTAGATGATATATGGGTCTCTTAAAGTCATTCACTCCATTAAGCAAAAGAAGAAATCATCCCTTCTACTTAATATAGACCTTTCCAAAGCTTATGATAAGGTACACTGGGGATTTTTAAGGTTGGTTTTGCTTCATATTGGGATCCCCTTTCATGTGATTGAGTGGATAATGGTTTGTGTTTCCTATGCAATTTTCTCTGTCCCTGTGAATGGTAGTCCTACTTCATTCTTCAAGAGTTCAAGGGGGCTCATGCAAGGATGCCCCTTATCCCCTCTTTTGTTCATTGTTGTTATAAAGGGTCTTAGTAGGCTGATTAGGCAAGAAAAACTGGATAATACTTTGGTTGGTGTAAAAGTCACTGCTCAGTATAATATATCTCATTTGATGTGTGTTGATGATGTCCTTTTGTTTGAGGAAGGCTCTATTGATGAATGGAAGTCTGTGCATGACATCCACTTTTTAGTAATGCCACAAGGATGGAGATAAGCATCCATAAGTCTTGTTTCTTACATCATAGTGTTGAAGATACAATCATGCTTCAGATTGAGCAGCTTTTGAGTTACGAAGTTGAGGATCTGGTGAATGGTTTTAAATACCTGGGCTATCACCTTAAGACTAATCATTATTTAAAGGTTGAATAGAGCTAGCTTCTCAGGAAAATGGAGAAAATAATAGATTGTTGGGTTTTTAGATGGTTGTCCCTGGGTGGAAGGTTGACCCTTTACTACGTAGTCTTGATGAATCTTCCAATGTATTGGTTCTCCCTAACAAAAATTCTAGTCTCTATTACTCATGAATTAAGGAAACAGATTCAATGCATTTTCTTTGGGTTAGGAGTTTGGTTAAGCAAAAATTTCATTTGTCTAATTGGGAGACAATTTCTTTACCCAAGTCCTTGGGGGGATGGGGAATCAAGAATTTGTTCTTCTTTATGTGAGAAAAACATGTGGCAAGGCTTATTTGGAAATGGGCTTTGGAGGTATATTTTACATGCCAAATACTTGAAAAAAATTTCTTTGGTTCATTGGATTCACTATAAGAGCAAAGCAGTGCCTAGTGCTTCCAATTTCTTGCTTGGTTTTATGAAGGTGTACCCTTGGGTAGGTGTTGGACAAGCCTGGGAGGTGGGGAATTGAAACATGGTGCACTTGGGGGTGGACCCATTCATAGGGGATGATGATTTTTACAGCCTTTCTCATTCTCTCATAAACCAGTTGTTAGGTGCACGTTGTTTCAGATTGGTTCATGTTAGAAACAAGTTGGAACATTCTCCCTCTTATTAGTATTCTGCTGAACATTTGAACTTGTCTGTGTAGGTTTCTGGAGAATGGAACTAGCTTGTTGATGGGATTAACCACTTAGGAATTAGACTCAATGATGTGGAGGATAATCTGTTATCGGCCAAAAACAAGGCAAGTGGTCAAATCACTGCTAAGAGTGCTTATTATTCAATGCCAACTGATTTTGGTGGTTTCTCTTGGTTGCTCGTGGCACATGAAGCTCTGGTCCTAGAATCTGCCCCTGAAGCTTAAATGCTTTGTTTGGTTATGTATATAAACAAGATACTTACCTGGGACAATTTGAGTTCCAGAGGTTTTATGGGATCCAATATCTGCTCTCTTTGTATGGTAAACTCTGTATTTGTAAGTCATATCTTTGTAAACTGTCATTTTGTTGTAGCTATTTGGTAGGAGTCTACTTCTTTGTTATAGATTTCTTATAATTGGAAACAAGCTTCTTTTGAAGATTCCTTGCAGGATTGGGTTCTTCACTGCCCTCAACATAAAGAGGTCCCCTCTTTTGTTTGTTGGGGAATCTAGAGAACTAGGAATTTGAATATCTTTGCACGCGTGGATGTTTCAATCCAGGTTACCTGTCTCAAGATCTTGAACCTTTACAATTTTTTTTCAGAAAAAAGTAGCTTTCGAAGAAGCAAGTGATTGATAGAGAGCTTGTTTTACCGAGGAAATTGTCTTAGGAAATTCTTTGATGTAGCTTCCAATTCAGAGAAGGGTGGGTGTGGAATGGTCATCTGAATTTCAGAAAGACACCAGTTTCTTCTCTTGATGGGATGTGGTGTTGCCTTGAACACTTGGGATAAATTGTTAGCATTGTGGGCCCTTCTTTGGTTTGCTCAACATAAAAAATTCACCTGTGCATTTTTATGGGGAGGTAAATAACATATATGTTCTCAATATGGCCATCTAAAAGCACCAGTGTGACAAACTTGAGGTTTTGAAGTCTCATTTTCCAACTCTTACCTTTTCCCACATTTATAGAACCTACAACAAGCCAGCAGACCAGCTATATAAAAGAGTCGTGGGCTCCCCATAAATATTTCTTTATTTTGAAGAGCTGCTTGATTTTGAGAAGATTGATGAAGTCTCCTATCTTATCTATTAGGTTGTTGGATCTTAGTTGTTGGGCTCTCAGTTCAGTGGAAGACTTTGATCAATGCCTTTTTTCACTGCTTATTAGCTGTTAGTATAATATTTTTTGAACTTGTTTCAAGGTTTCTACCGAACAGGCTTTGTTCTGGGCTGGCCTTGGTCCTCAGTTTTGTATTATTTTTTGGAAGCTATTTTATGTATCTTGGTCATGCCATGTGCTCTAGTCTTGTTTTGGCCTACATAGGGCATGTTGGTTGCTTCTAGAGTGAATGGTGGTTGCTTCTAGAGTGATAATTGCTAAAATGTATGTTTTTTAAAAGAGGCTAGAGCTTCTCTGATATTGTCTTATTGCACCGAGAGGCGCTCTACAGCCGAGTATGGGGGAGATCTTGTTAGTCAAGTGTTTGTCGAGTAACAAAATAATACAAAGTAAACAAAAAAAGAATAATACAAAGTAAAAAGTAATAAATATTATGTCGACCATAAACACAAAAGAATAATACAAAGTAAAAATTAAATATGAGACTTAAACTAGAGACTTTAGAGCTTAGGATTAGGTGGTAAATATTATGTCGGCCATAAACAAAAAAGAATAATACAAAGTAAAAAGTAAATATGAGGAGACTTTACTTTTTATTTTTAATACAAAGTAAAAAGTAAATATGAGACTTAAACTAGAGAGCACTCAAAGAGCTATTCAAGGAGAGGTTTTCACCTTGGGAGATTTGATCCCTCTCCGTGCTTGATAGAGCCTAGGATTTGGATCTAGGCTGGTGTAACTTTGATTCACAATACACACATGTAATATACAACCCATGTAACTTTGATTCACAATACACACATGTAATATACAACCCATGTAACTTTGATTCACAATACACACATGTAACTTTGATATTTTTAAACCAAACAACTAAAAAGAAATATACAATCTCAACATATAATAATAATAAAATCAAAATCACAAAATGAAGTCGTATTGTATTCAATATTATTCCACAAAACCAATACAAATTAAAAAATATACAATATTATTGCACATATTATTCTACAAAACCAAATACAAACTAAAACATATTCAATATAAGAATATATCATTCTACAAAAGATATCAAATATCGTGTGATATTACACACAACAAAAAGTAGTGAAGATATTCATATTAATCCATAAAATCAATAAATAAAATACAATTTTAAGATAGTAGTATTATTTCATACACAAAATGAAGTCAAATAGAAAATATTCAATATTAATTTACAAAATGATTACAAATATTTATATATTTAATATTATTAGATAACTATGAAATTCAATATTTTCATTTTAACTTAAATATAAATTTAAAAAATATTTTAATCAAAATATAAAATCAATAAAAAAACTTTAAATCAAAATATAAATTCAAAAAAAAACTTTAAATCAAAATATAAATTCAATAAATAATTAACATCATAAAATCTTCAAATCAAAATATAAATATAAATTATATTTTTCTTTTAATAAAAAAAAATACCATTAATTTAATTTAATATATAGGGAAATTTTAACGAGTGTTCACGGTTCAATGGACGGAAATTAAAAAAAAAAAAACACAAAAACAAAATTACTTAATTTAACAAAAACATAACCAGCAACATAACAAGTCTAACATAAGAGTCCAATTGATAGACATTAAATAACACAGTTCACTAAACCGGAAATTAAAAAAAAAAACCAATATCAGTAAACAATCCATAGCATACTTGCTTCATAGAAAGAGTAAATGACTGCACTTACAGGCAGGCTTATAACTCCACTCGTGCTATGAATCCTTCCTGTAAGGGAGGGGTTTTATCCTTGCTCTTATAACGTCGAGCAAGCAATCCTTCCTTACCTTGTTAAAACTAGCGAATTGAGGGGAAGGAATAGAGGGATTTAAAAGACTCGCATCGGGCAAGGTTACCGAAGGGAAGGGATAACTCCGAGAATGAGGTGGTATAATTTTTGTGCTCCCACACTTTTGAGGAATAGGTGGGAGAACAACTATAGAACGCGTGGTTGGGAGGAATGTTGTTATCTTCCTCACCCGGGTTTAAATTTTGCATAGTCTTATGATTAGCCAAAAGAGAATTTTTAATTATAACTTTACTTATTTTGATTTATTCAATCTATATTTAAAATACATAATCACATAATTTATATTTAAAATACAAACTCAAAAAAGTCAAAAATTATGGAATTATTCCATATTATGGACCTTGAAAATAACATATATGAAGATAACCAATGAAATAACTAACCAAGATTCCATTATATGTATTAACTAAAATTATTCTCCTATTTATTTTGTAATTATAACCTTACTTATTTTGATTTATTCAATCTATATTTAAAATTCATATTACATAATCTATATTTAAAATACAAACTTAAAAAATGTCTAAAATTATTCTATATTATTTACTTTAAAAATAATATATATGAAGATAACCAATGAAATAACTAACCAAGATTCTTAACTAAAATGATTCTCCTATTTATTTTGTAATTATAACCTTACTTATTTTGATTTATTTAATTTTATAAATAACTTTTATTAAAAAATACGAAAACATTATATATTAAAATTTTAATTATATTCAAAACTTTACATATTATAAAAACTTTACATGGCTATTTAAAAAAATAGCAAATTTAAAATAACCATAACCTATATATATTATAAAAACTTTACATGAACATTTAAAAAAATAGCAAATTTAAAATAACCATAACCTATATATATTATAAGGTTATTTAAAAAATAACAAATTTAAAATAACCATAACATCTATATATTATAAATAACTATTTAAAAATACCAAATTTAAAATAACTATTTAAAAAAATACCAAATTTAAAATAACCATAACCAATAAAATAACCAACCAAGATTCCATTATTACATATTCAAGATAGTGAACCAACTAAGATTCCATTATTATATATTCACTTTCTCCTATTCATTTTCTAATTTTCTTTGAATTTTTCAATATTCACTACAATAAACCAAGATTCCATTAATATATATTCACGAGAGTGACCCAACGAAGATTCCATTATTATATATTCACTACAATAGTTCTCCTATTCATTTTCTAATTTTTTTTTAATTTTCTAATTTTCTTTGAATTGAACCAAAAACCTTGCTTATTTTAACTCTATTCAATTTTATAAATAAATATTCTTAAAGAAACACCAAATATTATTTTAACTCTATTCAATTTTATAAATAAATATTCTTAAAAAAACACCAAATTTAAAATTATAGGAGAGGTTTTATAATTTTCTATGCAATTTTATAAATAGATATTCTTAAATAAACCCCAAATTTAAAATTATAGGAAAGGTTTTATAATTTTCTATGAATTGAATCAAACCTTAAAATAATTGGTTTTATAATTTTCTATAAATGGATATTCTAAAACAAAAATACAAAATTTAGAATAACCAACCTGGCTTTGCTTGTTTTTTACTCTCTTCAAATTTTATAATGGATAGATATTCTCAAACAAAAATACAAAGTTTAGAATAAACCAACTTGGCTTGACTCTATTCAATTTTAAATAGAAAGTTTAGAATAAAACTTGGCTCGACTCTAGATTCAATTTTATAAATGGATATTCTTAAACAAAAATACAAAATTTAGAATAAACCAACTTGGGTTGACTCTATTCAATTTTATAAATGGATATACAAAGTTTAGAAGAAACCAACTTGGCTCGATTTTATTTAACTTTATAAATAGATATTCTTAAGTAAAAATTCAAAGTTTAGACTAAACCAACTTGACTTGACTCTACTCAATTTTATAAATGGATATTCTTAAATAAAAATACAAAATTTAGAATAACCAACCTTGTTCAAATATATGTATTGAGAGAATGATTTAATGAAATAATCAACCTTGCTTCTACAGTCACAGTTATGTTAGGTTATAAATGGATAGTCACATATATTCTTAAGCAAAAATACAAAATTTAGAATAACCATACAAAGTTTAGAATAATCAACCTTGCTTCAAATATATGTATTGAGAGAGTGATTTAGTGAAATAATCAACCTTGCTTCTACAGCCACAGTTATGTTAGGCTGTACCTTCCTACTTGTTCACAGTTATGTTAGGCTGTACCTTCTTATTTGGTGGCCAACCTATTCTAAATTAAGGTTGACTTTAGTTCGATTACAGTTATGTTAGGCTGTACCTTCCTACTTGTTGGTGAACCGATTCCAAATTAAGGCTGACCTCGACTCGGTTGATATATTCTGGCCTGCTCGGTTGAGGTATTCTGGCCTGTTCGGTTGACAAAGTTCAAAGGGGGATCTAGATAGTTCCTTGGTTATAAAAACAGTTATGTTAGGCTGTACCTTCCCACTTGTTGGTGAACCCATTCCAAATTGAAGCTGACCTCAGCTCATGGTTTGTATTTTGGCCTGCTCGGTTGAGGTATTCTGACCTCAGCCCATGGTTTGTATTTTGGCCTGCTCGGTTAAGGTATTCTGGCCTATTCCCATGGTTTGTATTTTGGCCTGCTCGGTTGAGGTATTCTGGCCTATTCCGTTGACGAAGCTCAAAGGGGGATGGCCTATTGAGTTATTCTGGCCTATTCGGTTGACGAAGCTCAAAGGGGGATGGCCTATTGAGTTGACGAAGCTCAAAGGGGGGATCCAAATAGTTCCTCGGTTATAAAAACAAATTCCTTGGTTATAAAAACAAAAAAGGTTGTTAGGTAAAAAAAAAGAAAAAGAAGTTATAAATGGATACAGTGACAGTTATGTTAGGAGGTTATAAATGAATATTTGAAATAAACATACAAAATTTGAAGAATTTGAAGATATTGAAATCATGAACCTAGGTACTCTGTTTTGAAGATATGCATTGAAATAATCAACTTGGCTTTTCACATTTATTGAAATCATGAAACTAGGTACTCTATTGCAATTTAAAACCAATTATCCTCCACGCAATAACCTTTAACTTTGAAAGATGGTCAATGCTAAAAGAAAAATACTTTATATTTATTGAAATCATGAACTAGGTACTTTTTCATGCAAATTATAAACTAACTCTCCTCCCTCACAATAAAGTTTGAAATACTGAAAAATATTCAATAATATCATTAAATGGATATTTGAAACATTTAATACCGAGCTGCTTAGCGAGTTGGAAATGAAACACCCAATTTTTGGAATTATAATGAAGATGTAGATGGCCGTTGGGTACAAGTTTGTCGACTGAAACCAACCATATAGAAAATGCCAATATATTTAATATGAAAGAACGTATACATCCATAATAGTTAGAATAAAATCCCCATTACAGAAAATATGGGCTCCGTCAACATATAAGTGTAACATGATTTTCCTGAGTTGCTAATTACATCTATAGTACGCTAAAGATAACTGGAGCGAAATGTTAAACTCAAACGTCTGCTTAGGATCTAAACCAGATTGTTTGCTTCTCATCTGAGCGTGGTACAGGAGGCACAGCGTCGACCATCTTCTGTTGCCCTTCCGGATGGAAAATGCCAGACCTCGGATGGGGAACCCACCATAACTCTTTTATGCTTTCGTTACATTCGTTGCTCAAGGGCTGGACTTCTTTGACCATCTTCTGTTGCCCTTCCGGATGGAAAATGCCAGACCTCGGATGGGGAACCCACCATAACTCTTTTATGCTTTCGTTACATTCGTTGCTCAAGGGCTGGACTTCTTTACCGGAATTATCAGAGGAACCTGAACTTTCTTTGAAGTGCACCCTAAAAACAGAAACCCTATTCAGAAAGAGAAACAAGAACACTAGAGAAATCAGATAACGCTAATTTTAGCTCACCATTCACAAGTACTTTGAAATACAAGCTGCTGCTTCATTTGCACTTGTTCTCCCGCTCTTTCTGGCCACAATTTCCACCAAACGCTTCATTTCCTCTTTTTCTTCTAAGTTAGAAAATCACTGAGAGCGATGGGTACGCCTGTACATAATGAAAATGTAACAGGCGACGCATATTTATAGCAATTTCTGAGCCGCAGCTGATCTCAATTAGTTCTGTACATTCAATATTTACGAATGTCTAGACGATTTTAATAATGGATTCTCCAGTCCAGATGTTTCTGTGATATGGAGATCACTATAAATTGACTGATTCGTAACAGATGAAAATATAGATTTCAAGTGATGGGAAATCTGGATAGTTCTTTGATGTGATGGGTGTATGATATAAACAGCTGCACCCAACAACAGCTGTAGGTATTAGAGAATCGCAATTAGAACAAGTATTGTTCATCTGTACTAACAAAATGATTTCACCAGGTGGGCTGTCAGTACTCATCCGATGTCATCGTCCATAAAAAGACTAGGTATTATATTCTTATTAGGGTTTTTTATTTCCTTCCGAGCAATTAGTATATTCCATATTCCAATGTACTTTCAGCCCAGCATTGCACGGGCCCGGGGCGGTTGACGGTTGTTTGCAAAAGCTAAACTTGTCCTTTGTCAAGGATCTCAATAGATCGCGATTCGCGACTCGGAGTCGCTAGTATTCGAGGATCCTGTATATCTTTAAGGATAAATATGAAAATAAACTATTTTGATCGTCCTGAAGATGGATTTTGCTATGGATTCGAAATGTCGACAGACTATTTTGGTTACTGCTGTTTCTCCGATACCCTCCAACACTAACCACCGCAAAAATCTTACTACAGGAATCAAGTTATTATTATAGATTTCAGTGACTAAAGGATAATGAAAATTTGACATTTTTGGAATTCCTTTTAATTTCTACATGATTCAACTGCTTTTTTGAGGTTTTAGAAATTCCTGAGTTCCTCCATGATGATTCGCTAGAAACTTAGTGGAAAAACCTGAGAATTCTTATTTTTAGTAACTCCCTTTTGTAGTTGAAGTCAAAATTGTTTTAAGTTAATAGTTATTTTGAAAATAGATAAAAATATATTTGAATTTTAAAATTGATTTATTTCTAATTATAAATTGGGTAATTAACCCTAGTTAGAGTTGAAATTTTTTATTCAAATCTGATTTTATAGTTTTGTATAACTAATAGTATGCAAGATACTAGCATAACTAATAGTCATTGAGAGCCAACATTTTGTCAAACATTTTTAAACTTACAATTACATATATTTCTTAAAATTGAAAATACTTATTTAAAAGTTAAAAATAATAATTAAAGTTTATATATGAAAACCTAACTAAACATAACATCTTTGAGAGCCCAACATCTTGTCAAACATTTTTAAACTTACAATTACATATATTTCTCAAAATTGAAAATAAATATTTAAAAATTAAAAATATTAATTAAAATTTATATATGAAAACCTAACTAAACATAACATCTTGGAAGTCAACAATGAATGCCAGCTCGGTCAAATTTGGTAACAAACATAATCAGTGGATTAAATATGATGCCCATAAGTTCTAGAAAACCATCGATGCCTCGTTTCATATTCATTTCAGTGGATTAAATATTAATTCAGTATGCTTTTAAACAATTCTCTATTAATTCATTTAACAACATTTTTATATTCATTTCAATGCATCAAATATTAATTTGGGGCTGGTGCAAGGTAATGACACCCAATTATGATACGTTAGTTGCAATGACATTCTGAAAAAACAGAAATATTATCATTAAAATAAATTATTAGAGGTACCTACAAAACTTTTTCGGATTGGGTGTAAAAAGATGAAACGTAGAAAAACGGATGACCTTCCAATGGCCACGTGGACCTATGGGAGCCAACATAATCCAAGTCCGCTCGCCTTTTTGGGTCTTGTGGCCTCAGAGCAATTCCTCAAAGTGTCCCTGAATGGCCCCGGGGTGCTCGACGAAAATGCTCACAACACCCAAACCGCGGCTCCGATCGCGAATCCGTCGATTCTGATGGATCCGAGACGTTGGGTTTGCACTAGAGGACCCCCCATAGCGTGCCTCGGAGTCTCGGAAACGGTGCCAATGTGCTATCTCCGGAGCTAGGGTTTTGCTCAGTGAAGGCCTTTCGAATATTGCTCAAGTGGGGCATTTCTCGTCCGGAGGCCCCCGGGCATGCATGGCCATCGTGGACAGGTCCACAATGGCCACGTGGACCTATGGGAGCCGACATAATCCAATTCCGCTAGCCGGTTTGGGTTCCGTCGCCCCGAAGCAATTCCTCAAAGTGTCCCTGAATAGCCCCGGGGTGCCCGACGAAAATGCCGGGCAGCACCCAAACCGTGGCTCCGATCGTGAATTCGTTAATTCCGATGGATCCAAGATGACAGATTTCAGCTAGGGGTCCCCCCACAGTGTGCCTCGGAGTCCCAAAAACGGTGCCAACGTGCCATCTCTGGAGCTAGAGTTTTGCTTAGTGAAGGCCTTTCGAATATTGCTAAAGGGGGTCATTTCTTGTCCGGAGGCCCCCGAGCGTACGTGGCCACCATGGAAAGGTCCATAATGGCCACATGGACTTGTGGGAGCCGAAAGAATCCAAGTCCGCTTGTCGATTTGGTTCTCGTGGCCCCGGAGCAATTCCTCAAAGTGTCCTTAAATGACCCCCGGGTGCCCGACGAAAATGCCCGCAACTCCCAAATCGTGGCTCCGATCGTGAATCAATTGATTCCGATGGATCCGGTACATCGGGTTTCAATTAGGGGACCCCCCATAGTGTGCCTCCAACCCCTAGAAATGGTGTTATTGTGCCATCTCTGAAGCTATGGTTTTGCTCAGTGAACCCTAGCTTCTTCATTGAGCAAAACCCTAGCTCCGGAGATGGCACATTGGCACCATTTTCGAGACTCCGAGGCACACTGTGGGGGGGGGGCCTAGCTGAAAACTGGCATCCCGGATCCATTGGAATTGACGGATTCGCGATTGGAGCCATGGTTTGGGTGCTGCCATTTTCGTCGGGCACCCCGGGGCCATTCAAGGACACTTTGAGGAATTGCTTTGGGGCCACGGGACCCAAAAAGGAAAGTGGAATTGGATTATGTCGAATCCCACAGGTCCGCGTGGCCATTGTGGACCTGACCATGGTGGCCATGTACGCCCGGGGCCCTTTGGACGAGAAATGGTCTTGTTGAGCAATATTCGAAAGGCCTTCACTGAGCAAAACCCTAGCTCCAGAGATGGCACATTGGCACCGTTTCCGGGACTCCGAGGCACGCTATGGGGGGTCCCCTAGTTGAAACCCGTCATCCCAGATCCATAAAAATCGACGAATTCGCGATCGAAGCCACGGTTTGGGTGCTGTGTGCGTTTTCATCGGGCACCCCAGTGTAACATGCCCTTTTTGTTGAAGAACATTTTATGTTGGAAACATTATCTTAACTTTTATTGTAAAGTTTTTATGTTGGACAAGTGTCCAAGGATGACTGTAATTTGCGCAATATTTTATTATTTAATAAATAAAATAGGAGACAAACACTTAAGGGGACTGTTGAAAGAGTGGTTACTGACCCACTAGGTGGAATGGAATATGGGGTAGAAGGAAATGGACAAGTGGCAGCATCATGATGCAACTAACTAGCTGTTGGTATGGGACAAATCCCTTGAAATGTGGTCATAGTGCTCTCGAAGGTGGGACTAGAGCTTGAGGCTCATTTGTTCAAAAAACTGACCACTAAAGACCTAGACAGTCTATATAATAGCCATCAAATTATGAACTGAAGTTTATCACTTTTTCTGACGCGAAAATTTACCTTGGGGTTTTGCTGTGCTTGCACCCAAGAGATTTAATGAGGGGCTATGCTAAGTTTTTGATCATGTTGTGAGTCTGCCCATTACTGCTGAGTGCAGAAGTTATACTACAGAGTGCAAAAGTTTTACTTAGTGTCTTCCTTCTACACAGATTCCATCTACTTAGTGGTTCAGTAAGCAGGCTCGGGGGTCCATAAGAAGCCAACAGTTTGGCTGCTTCTTCTGGAGAAGGTTGGGAGGAACAGGCCTCCTTGGGTGTTTGTCGGCCCTATCTTCATCTACAGGTTCTATTTGTTTATATTTCATTAAGTAATTAAAATTATTTATCTGCAAGTATTTAATTCCTATTTACAGAATGTATTCTTGTTCAGATGCATCTATTTTTTCCAGTTTCTAAACCTTACTAGAATTTCAATAGTAATGATAAATTGAATAAAATATTCTCTGCATTTTTCCCCATGCTAATGGATCTGCATCGTACTCTAGTACAAAGAAGAAATTAATGTAGATAAATTGATAGGCAGATTTCCAGGTGAATGAGAAGATCAACCCTGTTATATTTCGTTAGTCTTTCTTACCATAAATATTATGTATCAAATAACACAATTCTCTGTCTTTCTCTTATCATTCTTTACCAGTTTAATGTTTTTCAGGTTCACTGTATTTCTTTCATCAGTTTAAGATTTAAGACTTACTATATTTTTATTTCATAAACATTTCTTGAAATAACAGCTGCAACTTAAATAACATCATTCAGTATATGATTTCATTTCTATTTTTGACAGTCACAGAATAGACTAGGGTTTTTACATTTCTATGTCCTCTTTTCAATTCTTGCAATAATTCTATTCTATTTCTCAATAACAGTTTATTTCAAAATTTATACAAGTATTAAGTGCAGACATTTGCAGTATATATCGATTTCAATGAAGGAACATGAACGTATCTACTCATATCACTGTATAAACACCCTATTGATATCATTTAAAAACAGTTTTCCAAACATTCGACACATGGTCGAAAAACCTAGCACATACATTCTATTCATTCGTTTGTCTTTCTTTAGTATTATATTTATTTTTCTTTTACATTACAGAGTCACTCTAGGTTTTTGCATTTAGGACCAAGATTTCAAAATCACATTTATCTGTATGGTCAATCAACCCAGGGATAATACCCCTTTCAGCGAAAAACTCTTCGCAAGAAATCAAGTAAACTCAATACTGAATTTAAAATCAAAACCATAATTATTTTAAGGGGGTTTGAATCAGAAAAACATTCCTCACAGTCTTTCGTATCAACTTCAAAATATGAAAAACTACCCTAAACCGTGGCCAAGCCCCTTAGTTATTATTTAATAAATAGTATAGAACACCGAGATTTAAAACTGCAGACTTGTTCATCAAAACAACCTAATGGCTTTCGACATCTCTATTCATTTAAATGCCATAATTTTTTTTATCAAAGCTTCACATTACATTTTAAATACAAATCTACACCACGGTTGTTTCCAAAACCATAACAATTGCAAATATTCGTTATACAGAGGGTTTCGTTCCCTAGTGTGAATAGTTTAAATCAAAATGTCAAAACAATACTCGAATGGGTCGTTTCTAAAAAAAACATGACGAGGGTTCACCCTCTGTCATTGAAAATATTACATTCAAGATATTAAGTTTATTGCTAAAACGATGCCAGGATCTAGCAACAAGTATTGAATGAGCTGCATCATCAACAAGCTATTCCAGGAGAACCTACGAAGGGTTATGCCACCGGGGCTTACCGAGTGGAGCGAGCTATCAACTCCCATTGAGCTTTCAACACTATAACCTCCAAGACGAAGGAAATACCTGCCAGGAATTCAACGTGAGGTTAAAACCTTTTTTTTTTTTTTTAAACAAGAAAACGCACAGGATTCAACTTGAAAACATTTACCAGTGACTCTCTTTTCGATTCGAGTACATTACCTTGCATCAAGAACATGAGGTTGGGAACACCAATAGCAACGAGGTCAGGAGATCCAGCAATTGCAATAGGAAGGTTTAAACGCCATGATTTCACTAATTTCTTTCACTCCAGACTCGAACTCTAAACATAACAGAAACCCTAAGAACCTTCTCTTTAAATGCTCAATGTTTACCACTATGCTAAACAACACTCAAACCCCATTTAAGATCTGAAAATTTACTAGGTTCAACCGAAGATCTCACCATCGAATCCGAGGAATGAGTCCTCAGACGTTCAGTTATCAAACCCTATAACTACGCAGACAGTCGGCCTCTCTCCAATCCCAGTAGTCCCAAATGAATACAAAAGAGTAATACCAACGGCAGATAGTAAGTGCAGTTAGGGTTTAGTACCCAAAATCGAGACAGATCCAGATCAACAGGTGTAATCGAGCCAACCGAGCACCACAACTTTCGAAGTATCAGTACGTTCAAACATTTCATTAATGACTCTACCAACGCCGAGTCCAGTTGAAGGCCATATCACCAAGTGAGTAGCACACAGCTTGGCATGCTGCTAGCATTTCATACGAGACCATCACATGGAACCTATTACACGATTAGCCAGCCAGACATTCCACCGAAGAGTTAGAGGGAAGCATAAATGCTCAGTTCGGACACATTAATCCTGCCAGCTTATGTCTACAGTAAAATTAAAGACTGTCAATATCCATAATCAATGCATTGGCGCGATATTTTGCATAGTGTTTATATGTTATATTACCAATGTTTATTTTCCATTAAAACATAGTATGATATCTAGGGTTTTTGCATTTCAATATTTCGTAACATTGCAATGTTTAGTTCACAATTTACATAGTTGGTTTTTACAATGCATATACTATCATTTTGACATAGGTCGCATTATATGAAGCATGTGGTATTTGGCATTAAGGTTTAGAAAATCAATCCAATACATGTCGCAGCATTATGATAATGCTACCATCGACTATATTATTACACTATTATAATAAAGAGTATAAACATTAAAACAAAGAATTGTTCTAATCCTAAAAGCTTCACTATTTTACTTTGTAGCATCATTTCACGATGGTCACATGATATCGAAACCTTGTTACGATAGTGATTGTCATCACATACTTATATATATCGAGATATAAAGGCTACCTTAGATATTTGATGACTCTAGCTATTGCACTATTTTTGAATTTAATAGGACCCTCATAGTATTTATACGATTTGTAATTCTAGCAATCATTTATGAATGTGTAGAGTATGTATTTTCCTATCGATGATTTCAATAAAAGTCTAGTGTAGATTTCTTTAGCTACGATTTCTGCGTTTGGTCAAAATAGTACTTGTTGAACTAAAAAACTAGAGATTCATACCATCGATACCTTCATGCATAGAAGTATTCATATTTATCTTAATACATTGACGGCTAGCTGAAGCATATATCGAATTACTTGAAGTACTTGAATTGTCATAATACCTTACCTGCGGATCTGCGAAAAGAAACAGGTTCGATGCTTTAGCTATCAAAGCTAAGTAAGCCCCAAGGCACCCTGTAGGAACCCCTTCATCAACATTCAAACATAGCTGTCAGTATTATCACGAGAACTGTATCGCATGAGAAATTAAATATTGTATATAGAATTATATTTATAATCTGTTGTCTTATTATGTTTAGGAATTACAATTTGTCAATTGTGTTAAGCTGCCAATAGTTAAGTAGTTAACAAACAATTATTTCGCAATTAGCATTCTTAGTAATTAATGCTATTTCAAATTTTTTTAATTTTAGTGAAAATTTTGGGATGTTACATGTTGTATCAGAGCATGAGTTCAAACTCTAGGCCTGAAATAGGCTTACGCGCGCAAACAAAAAATAAATCAGAAAGTTTATGTTACTAACTTTTATTTTAAATTTTATTTTTGTATAGAACAAATTGACCTTTAAATTGCAGGTATGGAAATACCAGAAGAATCAGCAGAGGACAGATCACCTCGTAATGAACGCATTAATAATAATACTCATGAAGGAATTTATGTTGAATTAAATAACCAGTCTTCCGAATTTTTACGTACTGTACATGATTTAAAATCTGAGTTAAGAGCTGTTAAAGAAGAGAATGAACAGATTCTGAAGGTACAGGAGGAGTTAAAACAGAATTTGAGGGAGAACTGTCATAATGATGAAAGAGGCAAAAAATCAGAAATGAAGTCTGATTCTGAAACAATGTCCCACAAACATAAACATAAGAAAGCAAGAAATGATAAAAGGAATAGTTACTCATCATCTGAATCTGATCAAAGTAAAAATGACTCTGATCATGACAGCAGTAACAGTGATTATTACTCTAAAAAGATAAAACATAAGCATCATGAACAGATTACTGGAGAATTTAAAAAGATTAAGCCACCAACCTTTAATGGCGAAAGTGAGAAGGGTGAGACAGCTGAAGCATGGCTATCTGGAATGAAGAAGTACTTTAATATTTACGACTACTCTTCTCAATTAAAAGCCAATATGGCTATTTAAAATATGAACGGGAAGGCAGATATTTGGTGGCAAGATCTTAAAAGAATTAAGAGTATAAAAGAAAGAGAAGTAATCTGGAATATGTTTAAAAAGTTGTTTAAGAAAAAGTTTTTGTTGGAACAGTATTTTGAAGATAAGTCAAAAGAGTTTTATGATTTAAAGTTGGGTACAATGAACATGAAAGAGTTGTGCAGCAAGTTCCATAGTTTGTTGAGGTATGTACCTTATATGGTCGAAGAGAAGCCTAAAGTGCAAAGGTTTCTCAGTTGTTTACCTTTCAATATAAAAGACCTGATCGAGTATGATAACCCTTCCACCTTGGAAGAGGCCATGAGAAAAGTTAATTTTTGTTTTGATCAAAATAGAAAAAGAGAAGGAACAACTAGCTGGAAGAGTAATAAGTTTAATCATTTTGATTACAAAAAGAAGAATTTTAATCAAAATTTTGGAAGTTTTAAGAAAAAATTTAATAACAAAATTTTTTCAAGTAATAATAATTACAGGGGTAATGCACCACAGAATTTTAATGTTGCAAGAAATGTACCTAATAATAATAACAACAACAAGTATGCTGAATAGAAAGGAACTTTGAAGTGTTTCGACTGCATTGGACCACATAAGAAGGTTGATTGCCCACACAACAAAAGGACAGTCAGCAATATTCACACTATGCAAGCAGAACCTATAGTTGGAGATATCGCAAGAGAAATGCCCAGAATAAATGCAGCGCTGGAAAATCGTCAAGCTGACCATCAAACATCTATGGTCGAAATTGAAGGTATGATACAAAACAAATCTATTTCCATTATGATAGATCCAGGTGCAAATCTGAGTTATATTTCACCTACTTTAGTAAACAGTTGCAAATTAAAAGTAGAGAAATTTGATAATGCATGGTTATTTTAGTTTGCAACTGGCACTAAAAGAAAGGTTACAAATTTTGTCAAAGATTGTGAAGTGTTTATAAGTTAGTTGAAAACGCAAGTTAATCTGAATGTTTTACCATTAGGTTCATATGACTTGTTGATTGGCATGGACTGGCTTGAACAACATAAGGTAATACTTAATTGTTACGAAAAATCTTTTACCTGCTTAAATAATGAAGGTAACATTGAAACGGTAAAAGGAATTCATAGGTAGATTTCAGTAAGATAGAGTTCTGCTTTACAAGTAAAAAGAGCTGCCAGAAAGGGCTGTGAAATGTTTGCTGTTAATGTTATTAATGATGAGTGTTCATCTAAAGAAGACAAGTTAAAATTAGAGGATATTCCCATCCTTAGGAAATTTTCTAACGTATTCCTGGAAGAAATTCCATGATTACTTCCGAAAAGGGAACTTGATTTCACCATTGAGTTAGTACTTGGTGCGGTACCAAACTCGAAGGCTCCCTATAGGATGAATATTCTGGAGTTAAATGAGTTAAAATTTCAGCTGAAAGAATTAATAGATAAAAACTACATAAGGCCAAGTGTGTCTCCTCGGGGTGCACCAGTAATTTTCATTAAAAAGGACGGTACCATGCGATTGTGCATCGATTACCGTCAGCTTAATAAAATGACAATTAAGAACCGATATCCCTTACCCCGCATAGATGATCTATTTGATCAAGTACGCGGAGCAGAGATATTCACGAAAATTGATTTAAGGTCTGGGTATCATCAGGTTAGAATAAAAGACGAAGACATATTCAAAACTGCATTTAGAATGCGATATGGACACTACAAGTTCTTAGTTATGCCTTTTGGGCTAACCAATGCACTAGCAGTGTTCATGTGTTTAATGAACAATGTTCTGCATAAATATTTGGATAAGTTTGTAGTTGTGTTCATTGATGATATTCTGATTTACTCAAAAACTAAAGAAGAGCATGATGAACACTTAAGAATAATTCTGCAAGTTTTAAGAGAACATCAGCTTTATGCTAAGTTCAGTAAATGTGATTTTTATAAAGATAAAATACAGTACTTAGGTCACATAATTTCTAAAGACAGAATTTCTGTCTACCCTGATAAGATAAAAATAATTAATGAATGGCCTGTCCCCAAAGACGTAACTGATGTATGGTCATTCATGGGGATAACAGGTTATTACATAAAGTTTATTGAAGGGTTCTCTAGAATTGCTAACCCCATCACTTCTTTGCAGAAGAAAGGGAAGAATTCGTATGGGATCAAAAGTGTCAAGAAAGCTTTAATAAGTTAAAAGAATTATTAACTAGGGCACCAATATTAAAAATTGTTGATCCCAATAAGGATTTCGTCATATGCACTGATGCATGCAATGATGGACTTGGAGGGGTCTTAAGTCAAGAAGGCCATGCCATTTCTTTTGAGTCAAAGAAGTTAAAAATTCATGAAAAGAATTATGCAACTTGGTAGCCGTGATACATGCAGTAAAAATGTGGCGCCATCACTTGATTGGAAGAAAATTCACACTAATGACAGATAATAAAGGTTTAAAGTACTTGTTGGATCAAACAAATCTTAACGCGAGGCAAGCTAGATGGCTAGCTTTCCTTAGCGAGTATGATTTCGATGTTCAACACATTAAAGGGAAAGAAAATAGAGTTGTTGATGCCTTGAGCAGAAATGCCAAATTAAACTTTGTGGCAGCAATCAACATGTTTAAGATAGATCTGGAAAATCATATCGAAGAAGGAATTAATCAAGATGAAAATTACCAAAAATTACATGCTAAAGTGGCTGAAAATTTAATAACAAATTACAGCATTAATGAACAAGGCATCTTGATTTATAAAAACAGAATTTATGTGCCTAATATGTCGAAAGTTAAGCTGCTGATTTTGGATGAAGTTCATAAGAGTCCTTATTCGAGAGATCCTGATTATCAGAAAATGATAACTGTGTTATGAAAATATTAGTTTTGGCCCAACATGAAGAATGAAGTGGCTGGATACATAGCTAGATGTTTTGAATGTCAGACCATTAAGACTGAACATCAACATCCAGCTAGACTATTGCAGCCCTTGCCAATTCCATAATGGAAATGGGAGGTTATATGTATTGATTTTATTACAGGTTTACCTAAAAACCAGAAACAAAATGACTCCATAATGGTGGTTGTGGACAAGTTAAGTAAGGTTGGTCATTTTATTCCTGTTAAAACCACTTTTAAAGCTTCTAACATTGCAGATGTATTCATGAAGCAAATATTTCGCTTACACGGAATACTAAAGGTAATTATTTCTGACCAGGACTCTAAGTTCACTGGAAATTTTTGGACAACACTGTTTAAAGGTTTAAACACTAAACTAAATTTCAGCACTTCTTTCCACCCACAAACTGATGGTCAAACAAAAAGGGTAAACTGGATTTTAGAAAACATGCTAAGAATGTATGTCAAAGATCAGCCATCTAAGTGGGAAGATTGTCTACATTTAGCAAAATTTGCATACAATAATCATTATCAAGCATCTGCTCAGTTAAGTCCATTCGAGATTTTGTATGGAAGAAAATGTTGTACTCCTATTTCTTGGAATAACCCTATAGACAGATTAATGCTAGGACCAGATTTATTGAAAGAGATGGAGCTAACCATAAAATAGGTTCAAGTTAACTTAAAGGTTGCCCAAGATCGGCAGAAAAGTTATGCAGATTTGAAATGCACTAAAAGAGAATTTCAGGTGGGAGACCATGTTTTTATAAAGGTAAAACCCAAGACAAGTTCTTTGAAGCTTGGGAGTTGTGCTAAACTAGCACCAAGGTATTGTGGACCATTCGAAATCCTATCAAGGATTGGAGTTGTTGCATATCAATTGGAATTGCCATATAATTTAAAAATCCACAATGTTTTTCACATTTTTGTTTTAAAGAAGTATGTGCACGATCCTACTCATGTGCTGAATTGGAATAACATACAGGTAGAACCCGAAGGAGATTTTCCGGTGGAACCGGACTGTATTCTCGACCGGAGGGAAATTATGCTTCAGAATCGCACCATAGGGCAGGTAAAGGTTCAATGGAAGCACCTTAGCCCTAATGAAGCTACTTGAAAACTATAAAGAAATATGCGGGCAACATATCCAGTTTTGTTCCATGAGGAATCTAATGAAGAATAAGCAACATCGAGGACGATGTTGAGCTTAAGTGGGGGTGTTTGTAACATGCCCTTTTTGCTGAAGAACATTTTATGTTGGAAACATTATGTTAACTTTTATTGTAAAGTTTTTATGTTGGACAAGTGTCCAAGGATGACTGTAATTTGCACAATATTTTATTATTTAATAAATAAAATAGGAGACAAACACCTATGGGGACTGTTGAAAGAGTGGTTACTGACCCACTAGGTGGAATGGAATCTGGGGTAGAAGGCAATGGACAAGTGGCAGCATCATGATGCAACTAACTAGTTGTTGGTATGGGACAACTCCCTTGAAATGTGGTCATAGTGCCCTGGAAGGTGGGACTTGAGCTTAAGGCTCATTTATTCAAAAAACTAACCACTAAATACCTAGGCAGTCTATATAATAGCCATCAAATTATGAACTGAAGTTCATCACTTTTTTTGACGAGGAAATTTACCTTGGGGTTTTGCTGTGCTTGCACCCAAGAGATTTGATGAGGGGATATGCTAAGTTTTTTATCATGTTGTGAGTCTGCCCATTACTGCTGAGTGTAGAAATTACATTGTTGAGTGCAGAAGGCATATTTGAGTGCAAAAGTTATACTATAGAGTGCAAAATTTTTACTTAGTGTCTTGCTTCTACACAGATTTCATCTACTTAGTGGTTCAGTAAGAAGGCTTGGGGGTCCATAGGAAGCCAACAGTTTGGCTGCTTCTTCTGGATAAGGTTGGGAGGAACACGCCTCCTTGAGTGTTTGTCGACCCTATCTTCATCTACAGGTTCTATTTGTTTATCTGTCATTAAGTAGTTAAAATTGTTTATCTGCAAGTATTTAATTCCTATTTAAAGAATGTATTCTTGTTTAGATGCATCTATTTTTTCCAGTTTCTAAACCTTACTAGAATTTGAATAGTAATGATAAATTGAATACAATATTCTCTACATTTTCCCCCATGCTAATGGATCTGCATCGTACTCTAGTACATAGAAGAAATTATTGTAGATAAATTGATAGGCAGATTGCCAGGTGAATGAGAAGATCAACCCTGTTATATTTTGTTAGTCTTTCTTACCATAAATATTCTGTATCAAATAACACAATTCTCTGTCTTTCTCTTATCATTCTTTACCAGTTTAATGTTTTTCAGGTTCACTGTATTTCTTTCATCAGTTTAAGATTTAATATTTACTATATTTTTATTTCATAAACATTTCTTGAAATAACAGCTGCAACTTAAATAACATCATTCAGTATTTGATTTCATTTCTATTTTTGACAGTCACAGAATAGCCTAGGGTTTTTACGTTTCTATGTCCTCTTTTCAATTCTTGCAATAATTCTATTCTATTTCTCAATAACAGTTTATTTCAAAATTTATACAAGTATTAAGTGCAGACATTTGCAGTATATATCGATTTCAATGAAGGAACATGAACGTATCTACTCATATCACTCATATCACTGTATAAACACCATATTGATATCATTTAAAAACAGTTTGCCAAACATTCAACACATGGCTAAAAACCCTACCACATACATTCTATTCATTCGTTTGTCTTTCTTTAGTATTATATTTATTTTTCTTTTACACTATAGAGACACTCTAGGTTTTTGCATTTAGGACTGAGATTTCAAAATCACATTTATTTGTATGGTCAATCGACCCGGGGATAATACCCCTTTCAGCGAAGAACTGTCCGCAAGAAATCAAGTAAACTCAATATTGAATTTAAAATCAAAACCATAATTATTATAAGGGGGTTCGAATCAGAAAAACATTCCTCACAGTCTTTCGTATCAACTTCAAAATATGAACATCTACCCTAAACCGTGGCCAAGCCACTTAGTTATTATTTAATAAATAGTATAGAACACAGAGATTTAAAACCACAGACCTGTTCATCAAAACAACCTAATGGCTTTCAGCATCTCTATTCATTTAAATGCCAGAAATTTTTTAATCAAATCTTCACATTACATTTTAAATACAAAACTACACCATGGTTGTTTCCAAAACCATAACAATTGCTAATATTCTTTATATAGAGGGTTTCGTTCCCTAGTGTGAATCATTTAAATCAAAATGTCAAAACAACACTCGGCCAGGCCGTTTCTAAAAAAAACATGATGAGTGTTCACCCTCTGTCATTGAAAATATTACATTCAAGATATTAAGTTTATTGCTAAAACGATTCCAGGATCTAGCAACAAGTATTGAACGAGCTACATCATCAACATGCTATGCCAGGAGAACCTACAAAGGGTTATGCCACCCGGGCTTATCGAGTGGAGCGAGCTATCAACTCCCATTGAGCTTTCAACACTATAACCTCCAAGACGAAGGCAATACCTACCAGGAATTCAACGCGAGGTTAAAACTTATTATTATTATTTTTTTTAAACAAGAAAACACACAGGATTCAACTTGAAAACATTTATCAGTGACTCTCTTTTCGATTCGAGTACATTACCTTGCATCAAGAACATGAGGTTGGGAACCCCGATAGCAACGAGTTCAGGATATCCAGCAACTGCAACAAGAAGGTTTAAATGCCATGATTTCACTATTTTCTTTCACTCCAGACTCGAACTCTAAACATAACAGAAACCCTGAGAACCTTCTCTCTGAATGCTCAACGTTTACCACCGTGCTAAACAACACTCAAAACCCATTTAAGATCTAAAAAGTTACTAGGTTGAACCGAAGATCTCACCATCAAATCCGAGGAAGGAGTCCTCAGACGTTCAATTATCAAACCCTATAACTACGTAGACGGTCGGCCTCTCTCCAAGCCCAGTAGTCCCAAATGAATACAAAAGACTAATACCAACGGCGGATAGTAAGTGCAGTTAGGGTTTAGTACCCAAAACCGAGACAGATCCAGATCAACGGGTGTGATCGAGCTAGTCGAGCACCACAACTTTCGAAGTATCAGTACATTCAAACATTTCATTAATGACTCTACCAACGCCGAGTCCAGTTGGAGGCCATATCACCAAGTGAGTAGCACACAGCTTGGCATGCTACTAGCATTTCATACGATACCATCACATGGAACCTATTACACGATTAGCCAGCGAGACATTCCACTGAAGAGTTAGAGGGAAGCATAAATGCTCAGTTCGGACACATTAATCCTGCCAGCTTATGTCTACAGTAAAATTAAAGACTGTCAACGTCCATAATCAATGCATTGGCGCGATCTTTTGCATAGTATTTATATGTTATATTACCAATGTTTATTTTCCATTAAAACATAGTATGATATCTAGGGTTTCTGCATTTCAATATTTAGTAACATTGGAATGTTTAGTTCACAATTTACATAGTTGGTTTTTACAATGCATATACTATCATTTTGACATAGGTCGCATTATACGAATCATGTGGTATTTGGCATTAAGGTTTAGAAAATCAATACAATACACGTCGCAGCATTATGATAATGCTACCATTGACTATATTATTACACTATTATAATAAATAGTAGAAACATTAAAACAAAGAATTGTTCTAATCCTAAAAGCTTCACTATTTTACTTTGTAGCATCATTTCACGATGGTCACATGATATCGAAACCTTGTTACGATAGTGATTGTCATCACATACTTATATATATCGAGATATAAAGGCTATCTTAGATATTTGCTGACTCTAGCTATTGCACTATTTTTGAATTTAATAGGACCCTGATAATATTTATACGATTTTTAATTCTAGCAATAGTTTATGAATCTATAGAGTATGTATTTTCCTTTCGATGATTTCAATAAAAGTATAGTGTAGATATCTTTAGCTAAGATTTCTGCGTTTGGTCAAAATAGTACTTGTTGAACTAAAAAACTAGAGATTCATACCATCGATACCTTCATGCACATAAGTATTCATATTTATCTTAATGCATTGACGGCTAGCTGAATCATATATCGAATTACTTGAAGTACTTGAATTTTCATAATACCTTACCTGCGAATCTGCGAAAGGAAATAGGTTCAATGCTTTAGCTATCAAAGCGAAGTAAACCCCAGGGCACCCTGTAGGAACCCCTTCATCAACATTCAAACATAGCTGTCAGTATTATCACCAGAACTATATCGCATGAGAAATTAAATATTGTATATAGAATTATATTTATAATCTGCTGTCTTGTTATGTTTAGGAATTACAATTTGTCAATTGTGTTAAGATGCCAATAGTTAAGTAGTTAACAAACAATTATTCCGCAATTAGAATTCTTAGTAATTAATGCTATTTCAAACATTTTTAATTTTAGTGAAAATTTTGGGATGTTACACCCGGGGCCATTCAAGGACACTTTGAGGAATTGCTCCGGGGCCACCGAACCCAAACCGGCAAGCGGACTTGGATTCTGTCAACTCCCACAGGTCCACGTGGCCATTGTGGACCTGTCCACGGTGGCCACGCACACCCAGGGGCATCCTGACGAGAAATGGCCCCTTGAGCATTATTCGAAATGCCTTCATTGAGCAAAACCCTAGCTCCGGAGATGGCACATTGGCACCGTTTTCAAGACTTTGAGGCACGCTGTGGGGGCGGTCCCCTAGCTGAAAACCGACGTCTCGGATCCATCGGAATCAACAGATTCGCGATTGGAGCCATGGTTTGGGTGCTAAAGTAGCTTAGGCCTTTCACGAATTTGAGGCCAACCGTAACAATAGAGGAGAAACCTGAGTTGCTTTTCTAGGTCGTGGGTTTGATTGTTCTCAAACAAAATCCATCTGATGCATATCATAACTGCTTGTTCATCGTTCCGTTCATGGCATTTGAGTTGAGGTTGACAAACCTATGCATGCCAAAGAATAGAGTATTCACTAGACCATAGATTGTAGACTGTAGAAATTTGAAAATGTCCAGTAGCTTTAGGGTTTCATCAATACAAATTCTGGTTTGATTTGAAAATTAAACAAATTTATTATTAGGCCTTATTCATATTCTTCACTTTTCCAAACTCTGCGCATAGACCAAAGCACCCTATTAATCAAAGATAAAGAAAATCTCATTTATCTCATGAAATGGCAACGTTTGTTTTACCATGTAATCGAGATTTCAGTATCGTTCTTTGAAATTCATTGGACAACAAAAAACGACAATTTGAACAATAGGAAAATTAATTAACTAAAACATATCTTTGCTTGTAAATTTGTAATTGTCTATGTTAAATCATTATTGAATAAACTTTTAGATACAGAAATTGCAAATTCTACCTAAAAGAAAAGCATCATTAACACAAGTTTAGCATACCTTAAAAGTTGTTTGTCGCAACGACTCAAAAGATGCAAATTCTACCAGCCGTCACTTATTAAATTACCATAAAATTGTTTATTAAATTACTATGAAGCACTTGTTAACATGGCTAGAAATCCAAGGAATCGTATTGGCATAGGATTGAAGTAAAATAATTCGTCATGATTCAAGTGACTCGGGCCATGCGACTCTATTCTTTATTTTTATTACCGCTTATACTGGATTGTGTTTGGTGACATTTATGGCGACCCCCAAGGAACATATTGAAAAGATCAAGAAAGACAAGTTATGTGTTGGGGAAAAAGAAAATCCACTTACAGAAGATTTACATCAAGCAGTTAAACAATTATCTGTTGAATTATACACCAGGGATGTGCATTTTTTGATGGAACTGATTCAGGTAATTACTGAGTTACAATTTTAGTAGTCATTTTATAATCTTATATGTTTTCTTTGTTTCCATAGTAAGATTAGTATTTTGTTTTGAGTGCAGAATGCAGAGGACAATGACTATGAACCACATGTGGAACCTTCGTTGGAATTTGTCATTACAACTGAAGATGTCGTTGGCGTAGGTGCTCTTGCGACCTTGATAGCTTTTAACAATGAGAAGGGATTTTAGAAACAAAATATTGATTCTATATGCATGGAAGGTGGTTATATTAGAGAAAAAGGTATAAGACGAGCCATAGAATGACGACCATGGCTCGGATTGACAAACCGTCAACTCCGTTGGATTCAGAACATCGGGATAGTGCTAAGGGTGCCCCTCTCCTCTGGTCCCATGGCCCAAGTGTCACCTTGTAGGTCCATTTTGGAAACTAGGGTTTTGCTTAGTAAGGGAGTGTGCAATTTTTGCACATGGGGGTCAACTTTGCAAAATCATCCACCAGGCACTTATGGCTAGTGTTCCCAGCTGGAACCTTCCTAAACACACTTGCAGGACTCCCCGAAACCCGGTTTTGTTGCACGATTGGAGTTCCATGCTCCCGGCAGGTATCCAGCAAGTGTCCTTGAAGGCCTTTTGGATGCGAGACGAAACGAGCCATAGAATGACAACCGTGGCTCCGATCGACAAACCGTTGACTCCATTGGATTTAGGACGTCGGGATAGTGCTAGGGGTTCCCCTCTCCTTCGGTCCCATGGCACGGGTGTCACCTTGTAGGTCCATTTTGGAAACTATAGTTTTGCTCAGTAAGGGAGTTGCAATTTTTGCACACGGGGGTCAACTTTGGAAAATCATCCACCGGACACTTATGGCTAGCATTCCCAGCCAGAACCTCCCTAGACACACTTGCAGGACTCCCCGGAACCCATTTTTGTTGCACGGTTGGAGTTCTATGCCCCCGACAGGTATCCAACAGGTGTCCCTGAAGGCCTTTTGGATGTGAGATGGAACAAGCCATAGAATGACGACCGTGGCTCCGATCGACAAACCGTCGAATCCGTTGGATTCAGGACGCTAGGATAGTGCTAGGGGTGCCCCTCTCCTCTGGTCCCGTGGCCCCAATGTCACCTTGTACGTCCATCTTGGAAACTAGGGTTTTGCTCAGTAAGGGAGTGTGCAATTCTTGCACATGGGGGTCAAATTTGCAAAATCATCCATCGGGCACTTATGGCTAGTGTTCCCAGCTAGAACCCACCTAGAACCCGGTTTTGTTGCACGGTTGGAGTTCTATGCCCCTAATAGGTATCCAACAGGTGTCCCTGAAGGCCTTTTGGATGCGAGACGGAACGAGCCATAGAATGACGACTGTGGCTCCGATCGAAAAATCGTCAACTCCGTTGGATTCAGGACGTCGGGATAGTGCTGGGGGTTCCCCTCTCCTCCGGTCCTGTGGCCTGGGTGTCACCTTGTAGGTCCATTTTGGAAACTAGGGTTTTGCTCAGTAAGGGAGGGTGCAATTTTTGCACACGGGGGTCAACTTTGCAAAATCATCCACTGGGCACTTATGGCCACCGTTCCTAGCTGGAATCTAACTAGACACACTTGCAGGATTCCCCAAAACCTGGTTTTGTTGCACGGTTGGAGTTCTATGCCCCTGATAGGTATCCAGCAAGTGTCCCTAAAGGCCTTTTGGATGCGAGACGGAACGAGCCATAGAATGACGACCATGGCTTCGATCGACAAACCGTTGACTCCGTTGGATTCAGGACGCCGGGATAGTGCTATGGGTGCCCCTCTCCTCCAGTCTCGTTGCTCGGGTGTCATTTTGTAGGTCCATTTTGGAAACTAGGGTTTTGCTCAGTAAGGGAGTGTGCATTTTTTGCACATGGGGGTCAACTTTGGAAAATCATCCACCAGGAACTTAAGGACAACGTTCCTAGCCGGAACCTACCCAGACAGACTTGCAAGACTCCTCGGAACCCAATTTTGTTTCACAGTTGGATTTCTATGCCTCCGGCAGGTATCCAATAGGTGTCCCTGAAGGCCTTTTGGATGCGAGACGGAATGAGCCATATAATAATGACCGTGGCTCCGATCGACAAACCATTGAATCCATTGGATTCAGGACATCGGGATAGTGCTAGGGGTTCCCCTCTCCTCCGGTCTCGTGGCCCGGGTGTCATTTTGTAGGTCCATTTTGGAAACTAGGGTTTTGCTCAGTAAGGGAGTGTGCAATTTTTGCACACAGGGGTCAACTTTGGAAAATCATACACCGACACTTATGGCTACTATTCCCAGCCAGAACCTACCCAGACAAACTTGCAAGACTCCTCGGAACTTGGTTTTGTTGCACAGTGAGAGCTCTATGCCCCCAGCAGGTATCCAGCAGGTGTCCCTGAAGGCCTTTTGGATGCGAGACAGAATGAGCCATAGAATGATGACCATGGCTCCGATCGACAAACTGTCAACTCCGTTGGATTCAGGACGTCAAGATTGTGCTAGGGGTGCCCCTCTCCTCCAGTCCCGTGGCCCCGGTGTCATCTTGTACGTCCATCTTGGAAACTAGGGTTTTGCTCAGTAAGGGAGTGTGCAATTTTTACACACGGGGATCAACTTTGGAAAATCATCCACCGGGCACTTATGGTGATGATGATGGTGGTGGTGATGATGATGAAGACGTTGATGATGATGGTGATGGTGATGGTGATGAAGATGATGATTATGATGACGAAGAAGATGATGATGATGATGGAGATGTTGATGAGGAGCCTAGAGATGACAATGATGATGACGATGAAGATGGTGATGATGATGAAGACGTTGATGATGATGGTGATGGTGATGAAGATGATGATGATGATGACAAAGAAGATGATGATGATGGAGATGTTGATGAAGAACCTAGAGATGACAATGATGATGAAGATGGTGATGATGATGATGATGAAAAAGAAGGTGATGATGGTGGAGATGTTGATGAGGAACCTAGAGATGAAAATGATGATGAAAATGTTGATGATGATGATGATGATGATGATGATGATGGTGATGATGATGATGAAGACGTTGATGATGATGGTGATGGTGATGAAGATGATGATGATGATGACGGAGAAGATGATGATGATGGAGATGTTAATGAGGAACCTAGAGATGACAATGATGATGAAGATGGTGATGATGATGGTGATGGTGATGAAGATGATGATGATGATGATGATGGAGAAGATGATGATGATGGAGATGTTGATGAGGATGATGGAGAAGATGATGATGATGGAGATGTTGATGATGACGGAGAAGATGATGATGATGGAGATGTTGATGAGGAACATAGAGATGACAATAATGATGAAGATATTGATGATGATGATGATGCTGATGATGATGATGGTGATGATGATGAAGACGTTGATGATGATGGCGATGGTGATGAAGATGATGATCATGGTGATGATGATGATGAGGGAGATGTTGATGAGGAACCTAGAGATGACAATGATGATGAAGATGGGGATGCTGATGAAGATGGTGATGATGATGAAGACGTTGATGATGATGGTGATGGTGATGAAGATGATGATGATGATGATGATGATGATGATGGAGAAGATGATGATGATGGAGATGTTGATGAGGATGATGGAGAAAATGATGATGATGGAGATGTTGATGATGATGGAGAAGATGATGATGATGTTGACGTTGATAATGAAGATGATGATGATGGAGATGTTGATGATGGCACGTATTTGTAGCAATGTGTAGATAAAAGTTGGCCAACATGAAATACTCATGCAAGCTAACATGCACAGAGCATTGATCATGTGAAGATTTCAATTATTGGCAATGGCATTTCGCATTGGAATTCCATTTCATCTCCTCCCTTCAAACTAATTTTTTTTTACGTTTTGAATTTTTACATTGCCCTTGACACGAAGTTTTAGTTACAAAATAACCCTTCAGCAATGAAGTTAGACTTAAGAAAATATCATTTCATAATTTTTTTTATTAAAGAATAATTTGTGGAAGTTAATGTTTGACCACATGTAATGCAACAAAACAAAACTTTCAATTTGAACATGTTGCATTAATGGTGTAATTGAAATTGTGACATTCTATTCCAAATGAATTGGCTTTAAAGACGAGATAAATATAGTATGCCCTTTATAGAGGCTATTCATTAAAAAACACATTGCTATTGAGACTGTACTATGATGTTCTCCGCTTCCTTAGTCAAAAGAAGATTAATAAGGTTGTTTTTCCAAAGTATAGGATGTTTTGGATTTCTCAACTATTATTGCATGTGAACTTGCATGTATACCAAGCTACAACAAATCTTTCACGGAAGTGGATTTGTCTATGTGAATAGATAAGTGAAAATCTTTTAGCAACAAGACCTATAAATTTTAACTTGGAAGTATTGGAAATGTACAAAGTGGGATTGAGAGGCTTGGTGGTGATTGTAGTAGCGGGCATGGTATTGGTGAGAATGATGTCGTGATAGTGGAATTAAACATTAAGATGGTGACCCTAGAGCTTGGATCCTAGCCTAGAAACACGATAGCCTAGCCTAAAAACCCTAGTTTGTATTCTAATCACAATGAAACCCTATTATGTAGCCTAAGATCTAGCCCTAAATTATAATACATATAAAAATTAAATCATTTTCATTGTACATGTATATCCATGTGCATACATTTGAATCCAAATCACTATACACATATATGCATAGTATCTCATCTATATAGCAAGGGTCCATCATCAACTAGAAAACCGTTGTACCTAGCACCAGATACCTAATTTAGAAACCCAATGGTTTGAAATTGGTTGTACCACGAATATTTTTATATGGTGGATATGCACACCTATGACAACCTTCTCAATGGATGGCAAACCTAACATTATCATAACATTATTAAAGCTTAGTCCAACATGTAGTAATGCTTACATGCTCTAGTGTTGATGGCACACTAATGGATTCATGCAACTTGATGAGGGTTTATGTGTGACTCCATTGATGTAATGCAAGTCCTAAATGTCTTTAACAAGTGTTTGAGTGTCTAGTAGATGAATTAGGATGTCCTAATACCCCTCAATCCCTTCCAGACAGAATTCGAAAGTATTTAGGGTATTGGGGTAACAAGTTGGTGTGTTGAGGTGGATATATCCTCACAAATACACCTCATAGTAGTGATTTATTATAATGTCAACTATATGTGTTTAAGTCAACGTGTCTACATAATATTAGATTGCTATCACATAATGATAAATTAAGGAAGTCCTAATTGTAAATGGTAGTGGATGTGATGGTCATCAAATCAAAAGTGGCTATATCTGTGAGTGAGAATTAATGAGCTAGCTATACATTGTGCTCAAGGTTGTCCTATTTGTATGATGACAATTGATTAAGAAATGATTCCATAACTTGGTTATTAATTTCCTGCATGATCTTAAGTAGACAAAATGGTCAATATAAACACTAGTGACGACATTTCATTATGTAGAGTATGGAAATTTTGGATCTCATTATGTAGAGCTATTAAAAATAATGTTGGATCTCATTTTAACCTTTTGACAACAATGGACATTTTCTATTTTTAAGTATTCTTTTCCTAGTACTCAAGTTCCCAATATATATCTTATGTGTCATGAGGTGTGATTTTTCCATCCATTTATTCCGTTTGTTTTTAGATTAATTCTCACACGTGATTTTGTGTCAGTTAGCCTATGTTTATAATGTTTTCTTAACATAGATACCATTACAAGCTTTTACATGTGGAAAGATAAACCAAGATGAACTATGATATCCAACTTCTCTTCTAAGATCTAAGTAAGCTTTAGGTTGATTCACATTATCAACTAATGCATGGACATCATTGGTATCAAAACTTAAGACCGCATGCCATGGACGGATAGAAGTAAAAATCAAATTTAGACAACATCACATCATGATACACACAACATGAGACAACAACATTAGACAACAAGATACTAATATAGACAACATCGATATAGATCACATAACTGAAAATCCATGTACATCAAGGAGACAAAACTCATCCAAACATATACAATTTCTGGTAAATAGTGGAACATGGTTCCCAATGTACATACAATGGCAACTCATGCCCTATAGAAAATGTGACAACTCATGCCATAGATCCAAAATACATGGAAACTCATGCCGTATATACAAAGTACATGGAAAATGGTGCACAAAAGTGCCACATCATGGCTAATGTACATAACATGGCGTGTCAAGCATTGTGACCATCCCCGTCACTCCCAGGTGCATCTCCAAAGTCAATCTTCCTACTCTTCGAGCTATCGGTGCCTCGGGTCTTGCTCCGTCTAGGAGTAGACCGTCTCTCCAGGCTCTGGAACAAATGATATAAGATACCCTCATTTTCAAGCATTTGCAACATTTACCACATTTATAAAACAAATGTAGAATTCGAATCTTAAATAAATCACTTGTAATGCGAGTGGGAAACGTGAGGCAGGTGTCCTGGATCTGTGGAGCCTCTCAGCAATTCCAGCCTACAACATTTAGAACAGTCATTTCATTGACAAGTAATAATTGCTTAAATTAATTTTTGTTAATGCATTAAAATATTTTCATAAATTAGCTTGATACTCACCATGAACACCTCCGACGATGGACATGGCTGGGCTTCTAGGCTAGTAGGTGTAGCAGATGGCTGGAAAACTAGATCCAATGCAGTCATGGGGGGGGGGGGGGGGGGGGGGGGATGTAGTGGAAGCCACTACAGGTGCAACCACTGGAGATACAAATGAGGATACTAGATGAGTAGATGCCACAATAGTGGCAGGAAGTGGGGATGATATGGTGGGAGAAGACATGGTGGTATGGGATGGAGGAGGACATCGTGGATGATGAACCCCTGCCGGTTGTACGATAAAGGGTATCGAATGAAAAGGACTAGGGGGGATGTTGAGGGATGGTGCATGGGAGGGCAGTTTCTGCATGGAGGGAGGAGGATGGATGAAAGGAAGGTTGTGGACGAAGAGGGGAAGGTGGAATGAAGGGGGGGCATGGACAAATGGGGGAGGATGGATAGACATGGGGGCATGGATAAATTGGGGAGGATTTATATACGGGGGGTGTGGACGAGTGGGGGAGGATGGATGGAGGGGGGAGTATGACTGGGGAGGGGGGGCTGGATGGAAGGGAGGGGGTGGACAGAGGGAGGGGTCTAGATTGAAGCGAGGGGGGGGGGACTCATGGGAGAGGGTGGAAACATAGGACTAAAATGGGGACCTGCAACTGTTGGTGGCACCTACATATACATTTGCAATACCACAATTTAGTAAACAAACAATAAATTAAACCATAGTAAGTCGTAATAATTCAAATTAAAAGCGTGCTTTTAAATACACATTGTACCTGTGTATATGGTGATCTGCCAATCCCTGGCGGGGATGGTTGATTACCATAGTCAGGGAACACCTGTGGACACCAAAATGCATGCATGTTATGAACATGTTAAACAAGTCATTATTTAGGCAATCAAGATATTCAAAAACATTGTATGAACTATCAACGCGTATGCCATAAATATAAATACTTAAGTAATATAAATGACATAAGTAAAAACAATATTGTGTGAGGTACTAAAAATACCTCCGTGTGAAGTGTCGCAATTTCAGTTGCAGCTGCCATTGCTGCATCCAGGTTGGGAGATCCTACGTTCTCCCATGTTGGTGTCTCAACTCTGAATAACTGTACAGTGAAATAATAGTTTAAGTCAAACAAAAATACTTTACAAGTTATCAAGTGATGATTGAAAACACATTAAAAAAATTGCTGACTTGATCCATATAACATCCCTCGATCGGGCCAGGGAAAGTGTGCCAGCAATGGGGACAAAGACGTGGCATTGTCCCCGTTGAACTAGAATGCCTAGCATGGCTACCACCGGTCACGGGTCTATCCTGCCTCTGTTGTGAAGGCCTTGCACCTGGATCTCTATCAAGGTCACCCGACCTCTACACTGTAGTCGTTGCAACAAGGAGGTGTGTTTAAGGAGTCCACATGCAACATTCCTCATTGCCTCCTCGATCTGATCAAGCTTGTGGGGTAACTGAGGTGGCTGGGGAGAGGGGTTGGGGTCACACCTAGGAGTTGGTGGCCCTCTCAGTGGGTTCCTCATGGCAGTAGGTCAATCTTGGGCAGAGCCACACCCAACACCCTGGAAATCGGTTATGTCAAAATAGTTGACATGTAAACCGAGGAAAAACTCAACCCATAGTTGCCCAAGGAAGTACTGTGGAACCTCCCTATTATTGCAGGGAGGTTTATCATACACCATGAACCACCTTTGCATCCAATTATCCCTCCACAGTTGGTAATGACACCAATCCATGCAGACACGTGGCTTTCTAGTGTTCGGTGGTTGGTTTGTTTTTGGATCGGTGAACATACTATATAATTGGGCTTTTATAATGTTCAAATCTTTTATTTCTTCCTTGGAAATGCCCGTGGAGTAATACTCCCGCATCCTAGCTCTAAATTCAGTCATGTCGGTCAATTGGCGATGTGCATGGATGAGGGAGTCAATTGAGCTCTCAATTGACGTGGCAAGATACAATCGATATGGTTCCCCCGAGTTTCTTAGATCTCGAGTGTGCACTCTCATTTCATTTACATAATGGTTAAGGTCATCTTGTTCAAAATTTTGTTCGGCATTTGGATTTTGTTCACGGTTTTCTTCAGCATTGGGTCCAAGGTTTGGGTTTTCTTGTGTTCCATCGGACTCGGGGTTAACATCTTGTTCACTCATTGTCTCAGTTTACAATATGAAATTGAAAAATGGTTCATTGTTTTAAAAATTTGAGAATTATTAACATTAAATAAACAAAAAAAATAAAAAAATTGACACAAAGAATGAATAAAATGAAAAAAAAACTCGATATTTACCTATCAATTGATGCGTTGATGAGTTTATGGGTGAATTTGGGGGGTTTTGGAGAGGATTTGGCCTCCTTTGGTCGCTGAATTGACGCGCACGCGGGAGTGGAGGTCGCGCTCGGGTCCAAATAGCAGAATGGGGCATTATGCTCGGTTTTTATTTTTATTTTTAACAGGGACACGTGCGCACCATCGTAGTGCGCACGCGCCAGACACTCGCACGCACCAGGCACACCTAATTGTTTTTTTGCCGCTAGCGCGTCCCCATTGCAACGGATTTGGGGACCATCTTTGTCCGCCCACCCTTTGGTTTGTCATTAAATAATCAGGGTGTTTCAAGATGGTGAAATTTATGTATCAGTGGGACATCTTTCTTCGAACATCCAACGACCTTCCTACAACTGACTCGGAAAGGAGAGAAGGTCTCACCGGTATTTAATGTTCGTCGTTTCAAAATTAATTGAAAAGTTAAATTTATTTCTATAATTAAAATTGTAATTTAAATAATAAAATACCAATTTCAATAAAAATCATAAAATGTAAATATTCTACTTTTAGCTTAATTCTTAAACAATATTCTTAACTTACTACCACATGTCAAAAGTCGAAGTTGAGTTATAGTGAGTTACCGCTCAGGTCGAAGCTACCATAAATACATGTTCAAATGCCTCTCAGCAACAAAGGCCTCCGTCCTATATCCCCTTGTTTTGAAGGTCGACCGCCTGTACTAAATCAGGGCATGAATGTCCAATGCCTGGTGAAAGAAATAAAGTCCCAATACAATAATGCATGTGATGGATTTAGTGGGTCTATCCAATGAATTCTTTTGAAATGCTAGCCCTCTGAGTTCTGACTAAAACACTTCTAATTCAAACCATATTTTGCAAACTACATGACCGTGTAATGATTTGGAATTTAAGCTTTGGTCGTGGTTTAGAACATAGGAACAATCAACTTATTTGTTATGGTACAACCAACTGTTGTAATGAATTCTATTTATAATTCTCATTATTATAAGGGGTTTTCCAAATTTTCTAAAACTTGTTTAGATATCATTTGCATAATACAAACAAAATATTTTATGAATAATTTTTCTAAAAATATTCCATCAATGAAACTTTCACATTTATAATGATGTTATTATTAATGTAAACAAACTTTGATGTGATTCTTTTATATATATATATATATATTCATTTTTTCCTTCCAAAAAATCATAAAAATAAAACTTAGTTCAAAACAATATGGAATGCTTTTTCTTAGAATATACATTACTACAATTATAGTATTTTATAGAATATTTAACTTTGTCAACTTGCTAAATCATTTTGAAAGGCTTGATGTATACTTTTTATTATGAACAAAATTTCCATTTTAAGATCACAACACTCAGTTTATGTCGGAGTATTAAACCATTTTTACTACTAAGATATTTTGCTAGTAAAAGTAAGAGTGTTTTGCAATACTCAAATGGTTTTATACCTCTTTCAATAATCTTTATCAAAATGTAAAAGATAACTCATTGTTGGGTATGACAACCTATTAATTTTAGTTGGCTTATGAAATTTCTATATACGATAGGTGAAGAGGTGTTGTCCAAATGCTTCTTTTGCAACTTTGTGAAGGAATGATTGGTTGTATCAATTTAATATATAAATTAAAATTAATAATTTGAAATTGTAAAGGATTGGTTTCTTGAGTATTTGGTGCAATGGATGTAGGATTACAAGGACAGTTGTAGATCTATCCTTAAGGGAAGAAGCTTGAATTTAAAAAGTTTAAATTTTTTTACCATTTTATTTTTATGATTCTTTTAATATATTTAAAAAAAATATGTCAAATTCTTTAAAATTAATTTAAATATAGGATTAATTACTTTATATTTATTTCATTTATTTTACAAGTTATAATTTAATAATAAAAATATGATAAAGATTTTAAATATATGTATAATTTTACAATAATAATTTAAACTCTTTTAACAAAATAATGTTGTTTTTTTTACTAATTGTAAATAAGATTTGATTATAACATTTAAGATTTAATTAAAAAAATAAAACTTATATTATTTATAAATGGAGAAGTAATTGTTAAATTTGACAAATTCTTGTAATTTTTTTTTACATAAATATAATTATTTTGTTAAAACCAATACATACTAAACAAAAACATTTAATAATATATATTCAATCTATACATCATCAAACACTTCATCACTATGTAAATATTGTTTCTTCTAAAATTTCTAAAATGAGCTTAATATGTAATTCTATTTCAAATATGCAAGATGAAATAAGCCTCCGTATTAGCCACTCCTTCTGTGATGTCCTTAGTGAATTGAATTGGTAATAGATTTCTTTCTTCCACTTGATGGGTTTCATTTTTAGTGGTTCTTTACACATGAATACCACATTTGTATACAAAATAGTTTTTTAATTTTCTTTTATGTAATTTTGTATTTCAATGTTATTTTGCAATTGTGTTTTTGATGTAATTTTTTAATGCGGTTTAGAAATACTCTTTAATATCTATGCATTTTTTTTTGAACAATGTAGTAATTTGTGTAATTGTTTTGTTATCTCAATAGTTGTTTATTTTTCACAAATTTTAATTCTACTAATGTAATATTTATTTTGATTAGTTTATCTTTACCTAAAATGTGTTATTTATGCCTAATCATATTACTTACTTCCAGATTCTTTGTTTCTACTTTAATTTTGAAATACAAATATAGTAATGTCTTATTGTATTCTCTTATAAATTTATGGAGCTTCCTCAATAACATTTGGAGGGTTGAGTTTTCTTCCACCTTTCCATTATCCAAGTTTTAGGTAACTTGGTCCACAATTCACTCTAATTTTATACTTGTAGCAACATTTTCCCAAAACCATGTGTATATAAATCCATTCATAAATCTCTTATGATGTGTGTTAATATTTATCCACAATTCACTCTACTTTTATACTAGTTGCAACATTTTCACATAACCATTTATATACAAATACATGCATAAAGCCTCATAGGACATGTGTTGAGATTTATTCCTTTATACCCAATGGTCGAAGAATTTGCTATATTTGAAGAACACTATTTTCGTTGAGTGTTATGACCTATTCGTCCCTACCAAATGATCAAAGGCATTCTTATATTTGAAGAATAATAATTTTGTAAGTGTTTGAGTCATAACATTGTAATAGCGTATGCATCCCTTCTCGACTTTCTAAATTTATATATAGTGATAATTATATGTTTTCCCATAACACTTAAATGACCTATACATCCCCTCTAAATTTTATAAATTAGAAAGATTTTGTAAGTGTTTGATTCATAACAATGTAACAACATATGCATCCCTTCTAGGTTTTCTAAATTTACATATAGTGATAATTATATGTTTTCCCATAACACGTAAATGGCCTATACATGCCTCTAAATTTTATAAATTAAAAAGGTTTAACATTGTAATTTTTCCCATAAGAATTTATGCTACTCAAAATTTGCATAAGATGATCATTCTAAAGTTGTTCCCATAAGGATTAAAACTATTCAGAAGCAAGTTTCCATGTTTCAGAGATTATTCAAGTGCTTTTCAATTTTCTTTAATTCCTCGTTAGAGTGTTATTGGTTCCTCCCACGTTCCTCCCCATCTTCATTTTTAGACTCTTTCAATTGGGTAGAGGTATAAATCTAAAAATTATTTTTCTTTTACCTTTATCTAAAACAAATTCTTCTAAATGTAACTGATATACTTTTCCAAATGAGACATGCACATGTCAAATTCTCTATTAGTATGGGATTAATCCAAATTAGACTTTAATTAATAGATTCTAGATATTTTCAACCTATCTGTCTATTTCCAAAGAGTTTTCTTCCTCAAATACATCTATTTTTTCCCCCTAACTCTTTTATCTCATAATATAACTTGGAACTAGTGTGTTCATTTTTTCTAGACAATATGACTAGGCTTGTTCAAACAAATGGTGCATATCATTGCATATATAACAAACCTCTCAAATAACACCTTGTATGCATTTATTTATAGTAGTATCAACATCTCAAACATTACATTGCTAATGTCTTTATTTCATAGTTCAATCAACTTTTATTCATTTAACTTCCTCATAGGCTTTAGTTGATAGTGGTTTTTCGGTTTTATGAATCTGCCCATTTATTTTTAATGATGGATGGTGTAATACTTCTTCCAAACATATGGAAATCATGGTAACATCTAAGATAGGATTTTTTCCCACCAATAATGTAAATGTTGTATTTATCCTTGTTGAATATTTAGATAATTCGACTAATTTGAATCAAGCTTCCTTTTAACCTATTCCCCTTAAGCAACATTCACTTATTTTCAATAAGAACATGGATAAGTGTTTTGCAACTCTAGAGTCTAGGTTATTGTGCCTCTAAAGTCTAGGGTACAACTAAACTCCCAACATACAAATGATACATTCAACAAATTTTAATCATATAAACTTAAAGTCTAGAGTTATATTCTAGGCTAAGTGTTGTGCAACTTTAGAGTTGAGGCTATGGTGTAACTCTAGAGTTTAAATTTTAGGTTAAAGCCAAAGTAGCAACATGCAAATTATAATCATAATCATATAAAATTAAGTAAAAAATTAGGCTATAACTAAATTGATAATTATAGTTGTAAACTATAATCATAATCATATAAACTTACCAAAAAAAATAAATTACAACTAAATATGCAATTATAATTTCAAATAACAAAATTATATAAAATCAAATAAAAAATTAATTCATATGCTATAAATGAACTTATGATTATAGTTTCAAAGAAACAAATGAACCTGTAATAATAGTTTCAAGAATCGTGATACCCTTCGCACATGAGGGTAAAAAGCGGGCTTCCAGCGCACTCAGGGCTAGCTTAAGCATGATCATGATGATTATGCATCCAAACTTAGTTCATACTTTTCCAATCCCAGGGGAGCAGTATACCCGCTAACCAAAACGCCCTTGATCCGTCAGAATCTGGTAGAAGAAAAATTGTTAAAATTGTAGTTTCTATTGTTCAAATCATGATTTCGATAATTTGGGTAGTTTTAAAATATGGCAAATAGTGTAGAAACTGCAAATTTCAATGATTTTTCTTCTCCCGAATTTGGACATCTTGGCGGGGTGTTTTTGTTAGCGGGTATGCTATGTGATTGTTGAAATTGCATAATTACACAAATTGCAATTTTCATACGTGATTTTGATCGAGTTTGATATAAAAATGATTGGAAAAGCGAAACGTTTTGGTGGGTTTTTATCCTAGGCGCATGACACATTGACATAATAGACATAAAGTACCTTGTATATGTCAGAATTGACATTTTCATCCAATAAAATTTTAATAAGTTATTTAAAATTTGAATTTATAATTTAAAGGCTATACATAGTTGGATATCTCGATCTTCTTCATGTGCGTTAAAAGGCGCTTTGAGCTCTGATGATGTCATGAAAGACTCTGATGATGTCATGAGAGACGGACTTCAGATAGGGTCTGCACATGGGCACAAAATTGAGTTTTCAGTCAACTCTTAGCACACTTTGGAGTAGTCATGAGGGCTTTCCACCAAGCTGTGTTGCATCCATATAGATTTCGCACATGCACACAAAATGTGGGCTCCGAGCACGCTCTTAGACCACTTCAGTGTAATCATGAGAGCTTCGCATCAATCTGTGGTGCAACCATAGCTCGACCAAGGCGCTTTGGAATTTTGTCAGAAAGTATGTCGGATATGGTTTATGTCATAGGAAAGTACCCCGAAATAATATATAAAAAATTAACTTTCCATTCAAATTTCAAATTCATGATAAGAAAACTAATGTTTCATTTAAACTCGTCGCCAGAAAAGTACATAAGCAAAGGGAGCTCATTCAAAATCCATGTGAGTGAAGTTGGTATTTAGGCTATGGTGAAGTCATATTAATGTGAGCTATGGAGAGGATTTTCTCTCTGCGTGTGCGAAACCTAATAGCTAAGCCTAGGCCCTCTATCAAAAAGGTATTCTACATAAGGTAAGTACGTCTGATATGGTTTAATTTAGAGAGAAGTGCACCAAATTTTTGTGTAAATTTTAAATTAATAGATGGAGAAACGTACATAAATGGGTAAATGGATGCATTCATTTAAATCCATCAACAAAAAATTAGATAACGCAAAAGACTCATTCAAAATCCATGTCCGTAAACCCCGAGTTTAAGTTACAATGACATCATATAGAATTGCACATGCACACAAAAAGCAGGCTCTGAGCGCGCTCTTAGCCCACTTTAGTGTAATCATGAGAGCTTCACATCAATCTGTGGTGCATCCATAGCTTGACCAAGGCGCTTTCGAATTTGGTCAGAAAGTACACCGGATATGGTTTATGTCACATGAAAGTACCCCGAAATAATATATAAAAAATTAACTTTCTGTTCAAATTTCAAATTCATGATGAATGTTTTTTTAAGCTCATCGCTAGAAAAGTACATAAGCAAAGGGAGCTCATTCAAACTCCATGTGGGTGAAGCTAGGCTTTAGGCTATGGTGATCTCATAATAATGTGAGCTATGGAGATGCTTTTCTCTTTGCATATGCGAATCCTAATAGCTAAGCCTAGGTCCTCTATCAAAAAATTATTCTAGATAAAGGTATTCTAGATAAGGTAAGTTGTCTGATATGGTTTAAGGGTGAAAACACGAAGTTGGGAAACATTTTTTTGACAATTGGGTTTTGTGGTGACCACATGTTGGGAGAGCCAATATTTATAGGAAAAATATATTTAAAAATTGTATACACTGCATCTATTCCTATACTTTAGTGTCTAAAAATATTTTAGTCAAAACTGATTACTAACTATGAAAATGTTGGTGGTCACATGAAAATGAAATTGTCAATTTTTTGTTTGTTTAAGTTTTAAATTAATAGATGCGGAAACTTACTTAAATGGGTAAATGGATGTATTCATTTAAATCCATCACTAGAAAATTAGATAACTCAATAGACTCATTCAAACTCCATGTGCTTAAAGCCCGAGTTCTAAGTCTAAGTTGGAGGGGCTTTTCTTGATGCATGTGGCAATCCCAAGAGCCGTCCCTCTCCCTTCCATGTGTGGAGGCTAACAATCATATAAAGTTGTGGCTGACCTAAATGTGGTACTTTGGAATCCGTGTGATTTTTGGGACACCTTCGAAGGAGATGATGGGATGCATGCCATATGGAAAGATAGATTTTCTTTTCTGACACTCAGGATCGAGACAGACAACGGAATTGAATACTTTGACTTCATCGAGATACGACTGCATGATTTGATCCTTGATAGTAGGGATGATTCTTCTAGGCATTACAACTTGGGTTTTCAAGAGTGGAGGATACAGTCTATGCATGAGGACCAGATATTTATGATCGGAGTAGTGCAACATCAGCATGGTGGGTCTTTTCTGTAGATAGTATGGGGCCTTGGGACTTCATGGATGGACATTTGGGCACCTAGTACAGATGGGACAATTAGATTTTTCTATCAAGATCTCACTTCTATAGTGCATTGGATTGGATTCCTAGGAGGGTAACTTTATAAGAGGTGGATTGAGTATCTATAATATCTATTCACTCTATTGATTTTTGTTCTTCCTGTGTTATTACTTTGTAGGGTAATATTGTATTCAGTAGGTGCTCCACATCTTTTAGACTAGTTTGGGACCTCGGTATCACTCTCAATTTCAATTGATTCATGTTGTTGATCAAGGAGATGGGATGATAATTCTTGAGGAAAAGTAATCTTTGGGAAGGGAGTATTTTTATGTTCCCAATTTATTTGTGTTCTCTGGCGTGACAAGTAGAAGTGACTTGGAGTGTGTCCGCCTAAAAGGTAGATTAAATCAATTATTCAATGTCAATGGGTGAAAAAGAAACACTATACAAGACATTGACTAAATAATTTAATAAAAAAGGGGTTATGAAGTGACTTAGGGAAAATTTATATTACTTCATAAAAGTCACTTTATAATTATTTAATGAGGTCTTAAAAGTGACTTTAACTTTATAAAACCATTTTAATTAAATGTGAGCCGCAAAAAGTAAAAAGTGGCAAAAAGGGGGAAATGAGTTTAAAAAAGAAATCGCCCTGATCTTAACCCATTCATTTTATTTCTCATTTACAAAAAAATTTGGATAGCTCTTGTAGCTTGGTGGTCTTGGGATGAAAACCTAAGGGTGAAATAGTTTCAGTGGTGAGACAAATCCACCCTAGCTATTGTACGAGGAGAAATCACTCAAATTTCTCATTGGCTTTCATCAAAGATGAAGATCAAGTTTGTGGGGAAGTTTGCAGTTGAGTTGGGCACAACAAGAATGGGTAGTAAATTAGTTAACTGTTGGAACTCAATAAGGAAGGGCCCGAAGATTCTACGGGTTGATTTCACTCTTTAGGAGCCAAGTACTACTTGTTGGGATGAGTTTTGACTCTTTTTTCATTGTGTTGATATTTGAGGAACCATATTTATCATAATAGAGGGTGCAGACATGTTATAGAGAGGAGACTGGAGAAGGGCACACTAGATTCTTACTATTGGGTGCTTCCACTAAAAAATACACTCAACTTTAGAACATATCCTAATTGTTGGATATGTGTTGGAGCTTGAGGGGGCGTGTAAGCAATAGAATGGTGCCAAACTGTGGAGAGAAAATTTAAGGAAGAGATGGGACTGATTTCTTGTGGTTGTGCGCATTTACCAATGATTGTTCATGACCATCAATCTCTTCCATCATTTCCATAAGTACATCAAGATTGTCGCTACATTAAAGACTGCCATACTAGATTGATAATGCCTAGGTATAATATTTCATCTAAATCTGAATTCATTACTTAATTTTTATTGATGTAAAAGTCATAGCTCCTACAGGATTTTGGGAATAATATTCGGTGGCATTTAATATAATAGATTCTTCTTGTGGATTGTTTAATTTGTTGTTATCATATATATATCAAACTGAAATAATTTCCTTCTTTGTATTCCAATACCACCATATGAAACCACAAAATACCAAATCATCAAACCCAGAGGACAAACAGTGAAGTGTTTTACTAAATCTACCAACCAAGGTAGCTCTAGAATGGTCCCACAGTGGAAGGAAAATCATAACAGCAATTAAAGGGGGTGTAGGACCAATGTTTGACAAGAGTATAAAACCAAGGAAGTAAACATATCAATAGAAAAACTCATCTAAATTTCATCTTACTAATAAGGGGGAATATTACAGTGTATCAGAGAATTATGCCAAAGTGTTTAACAAAAGTACTAAATCAGTTTGCATAATTAACTAGCCAAAACTTTAGCTTAGATTTAGTCGGGACATTACAAAGCCTCAACTGGAACCATGACCAACAACATCCATTCAAATGTATCCCACTATTAAAAACAATTTAACCCACGGACACATCACCAACACACACAACTTGCAATGTATGACACAAAGCAAGCATGAAAGAGCCCCATAATGTAATACATCGTTCCTGCATAAATTGTGCAATGCGCAAAAAAACATTCAATCAAACAATCATCATGTTATTTGTCAGCAATATTTCATGAGAATAAATTTTTAAACCATACAACATGTCGTATCTTTTAACTATTCACCACCACAACACACCGCACTTGCGAAAAGCCTCATTCTGGATAACTTAGATTGCAACTTTCTCACCATGCCTCACATGCAATACATTCCAATAGAAATACTTTTTTTGAAATTATACATATATTATTACTTCAAGAATCAAGATACATTTATATTAGGATAATTACATCTACAAGCCAAACAACTATCAAACAAGAGTCACCATGCACCCCACCCTATCTTCATTTTCCAAATTATGTAGACCGAGTTAGAAATTTAGATAAAGCATCATTATTGTATCATAAAAACTTGATTATTAATGAAGATTGTTTAATCAAACCTTAAGCCTATCACTACAACAAATCCCTATGATTAGCTCCCTTTTTAGCTCCACTTTTTTCTTCCACTTTTTTTTTAATGTATTTTTCTTTACTTTTTCGAAAAAGTTGGCACTATTTATTAGGATGGTGCTATTATTGATTTTTTTCATCGACCATTCAAGTCGATGCTAGTTAACGCTGAATCTAGTGCCAAATAAAACTTTCAGTTTAACTTCCTCTTTAGCTCCTTTTTTAGCTTCAACTTTAGCTTCCTTTTCTACGTCCTCTTTTTCTCATCCTTTAACATCATGTTTTGCTAAACCAATTTCAATTCCAGTTTAGCTTCCAATTTTGATTCTAGTTTAGCTTCCTTTTTAGTGTCTAGTTTGGATTCCACTTTAACAACTAATGTGCCTAAATAGTTATCTTGTTGAGGTATTGGGGGTTAAGGGGATATGGCATTTAGGGATTAGGGGATTTATGTATTAGGGGCGTAGGGATTAGGGGTTAATGGATTAGGGACTAAGGTTTAAGGGTATAAGGTTCAAGGGCTAAGGGATTTGGGTCTAAGGGGTTAGGTAGTTTAAAGGTTAATGGCTTAGGTATTATGGGTTAAGGGCCTAATATTTAAGGGATAAGAGGTTTAAATACTAGGAAATATGGATTAGTGCTTAAGGGATTAAGGGTAAAGGGGTTAGCGGTTTGGGGATTTAGGACTTATGGTTACATGATTAGGGATTATTGGTTTAGGGCTTAAGAGTTAACGGATTAGGGGGTTTAGGGATTAAATTTTAAGGGATTAGGGATTAGGGGTTAAGGTACTAAGGGTCAGGGACTAAGGGGTTAGGTAATTTAATTGTTAATGGATTAAGTATTATGGGTTAAGGGTTTAATGTTTAAGGGATTAGGGGTTTATGGATTTAGGGATTAGGGGTTAAGGGATTAGATTTTAGGGGTTAGGTAGTTTAATAGTTAAAGTATTATGGATTATGGGTTAAGGGATTAATGTTTAATTGATTCGGGCATAGGGGTTTATGGGTTAATGGATTAGGGATTAGGGATTAAGGGTTTAAGGGTCAATGGATTAGGGGTTAGTGGATTTGGGGATTATGTTTTATGGGATTAGGGATTAGGTTTTTAGGGATTAAGGGTTAAGTGATTAGGGTTTATGGGATCAAAGGTCAAGGGCTTAGTCATTAGGGGCTGAGGGGTTTAAAGGGTAAGGGCCTAGTGATTATGAGTTAAGGGAGTTTTCTTTTTAAATTTATAATTATTTTCTTATTATAAAGTTTATTTTACAAATGTGATATATTTTTTTATATTTTGTTTTAATTTAGATTGATTGGGATTATTATTATTATTATAATTATATATGTTATTTAAAACATATTATTAATATTGAATATTCATGTTTTCATATGAAATAGGAAACTACACTTAAACTTTAAATTATTAAAATTTCACCTAACCCTAGGTGATTAATTTTTTTTCTTTCGTTTAATTATCTTATTTTTAGTTCTTAATAAACAATATTATAAATTATGTTCAACATAATAATGGAACCATTATAAAAATAATGAAGTTAACAAAGTTGCTTATTGAAATCATTGTGAGTTACATGCATTAACATTTTATTAAGTTTTATATCTTTACAAATATGTTGATACAAAATGAATGAAAGAAGCATATGAAATTGAAAATTGGGGTTAGGTGTTTTAATGGTTAGTTTCTTAGGGATTGTATCTATTCAAGGGATTAATGCATGACATCCATTGACCCTACACGGTGAGTAGTGAATGGGGCCAATGTTTAAATTTCTTCAAACTATGTCTGTATGCATTGAAATTTGACATGGTTAGACTAGACACATGCCTTAATGAAATGGGAGGGTTGCAAGACTCAAGGATGTATGATGTCCCCACATACTCTTTGAGATCATCCACATTTCCATCAACGTTCAACATGCATGTCTCATTTTCATAGTTCATCATTCTCATCTATAGAATATTTGTTAGAATTCTCTTGAAATATCATGGAAATTCCAGCATGCCCATGACCAATGTCATCCATTGACCCTGCAAAGTGAGCAGTGAATGGGGCCAATCTTGAAATTTCTTCAAAATAGGACTGTATGTGTTGAAATTGTACATGGTTAGACTAGGCACATGCCTTGATGGTATGGGAGTTTTTTAAGACTCAAGGAAATTATTCTCATCATCATTTCCATCATCATGGTTGTAATTTCCATCATCATCATAATCATATTCATCATGACCCAATTTTTCCATCCATGCCAACAAAAAACAAACTTGACATGCCCATCTTTGCAGCAAAATTACTAATGAAGATGCCAATTTCCTGCCTGTTTTGTGGCATTCTTCAAGACAATTAAACCATGATTATATTAATCTAAGACATCCCAAAGAATTTTCTAGGGTAAAACATGCAAGTGGAAGTTTAATGGTTAATTGCTTAGGGATTATATCGAATCAAGGGCTTAATGACATCAATCAACCCTCCACAGTGAGCGTTGAATGGGGCCAACATTGAAATTTCTTCAAATTGTGCTCGTATGTGTCAAAATTTGACCTGGTCAAACTATAAACATGCCTTGATAGTATGGGAGGGTTTCAAGAATCAAAGTATGTCTGATGTTCCCACTTAATCTTTGAGATCATCCATGCTTCCATTAACGTTCAACATGTACGTCTCATTGCCATCATTCATTATTCCCGTCTATAGAATCTTTGTTGGATCTCTCTAGAAATTTCATGGAACTTAAAAATCACCCATCACCAATGTCATCCATTGACCCCACACAGTGAGTAGTGAATGGGGCCAACATTGAAATTTCTTCCAAAGGTGACTGTATGTGTTGAAATTTTACATGGTTAGAATAGGTGCATGCATTGATAGTATGGGAGGGTTTTAAGAATCAAGGACATCATTCTCACCATCATGGTTGAAATTTACATCATCATCATAATCATATTCATCATGACCCAAATTTTCTATCCATGCCAATAAAGATCAAACCCAACATACCCATATTTGCAGCAAAACCGCTAAAGAAGATGTCAATTTCCGTGTCTTTGTGTTTTTCTTGTGGCATTATTCAAGGTGATTAAACCATGATTCTATTAAGCTAATGCATCCCAAAATAATTTTATAGGGTCCAACATGCAAGTGATTTAATGGTTAATTTCTTAGGGATTGAGCAGTGAATGGGGCCAATGTTGAAATTTCTTCAAACGGTGCTTGTATACGTTGAAATTTGACATGGTTAGACTAGACACATGCCTTGACGATATGGTAGGGTTTCAAGAATCAAGGATGACTCATGTACCCACACAATCTTTGACATCATTCATGTTTCCACCAATGTTCATCATGCACCTCTCAGTGTCATCATTCTCCATTCCCACAATAGAATGTTTCGAAACTATCTTGAAGGGTCAAGGGGTTAGGGGTCAAGGGTTAGATGGTATAAAGGTTAAGGTGTTAGGATTAGGCTTAGTGAAATATTTCAATATGTTTTGTAATATAAATTAATGAAAAAACTTTGCATACATTTTGCCTAATGGTTTGGATTTACATTTTTCCTAATGCAAAATCCACTAATCCACTTTGCATACATTTTTCCTAATGGTTTGGATTTACATAGTTTTACATATATAATATATATAATAATATTTTTTAACAATTTCATATTCAATGTATTGTTATTCAATGTATTGTTATTCAATAGATTCTTCATCCTAGTTCAGTTCGAGTCTAACCAATAACGTGACAACACCTTGAAACCATTATCAACCAATAAATGACCACTAACCATGCTAACTCTTTTCCAGGTAATCCTATTTTTTTCTGCCAACAATTCATACCAAAGTTTGAACACTTTAAGGATATTGCAATAGGTATTTTTTATCGACAAAAATAATACTGAAGCATTTTAAAGTTTGGACCATAAAAATCATCATTTTTTAAACATGGATTACATATAATTCTGAAAAATTATAAGTCTTTCTCATAAACATTATTGTTTTCAACAATGTCATCCAATGTATCCATGTCAATGTTCATATGTTCTTTCAAGTATTTAATATTATTCTTGCTACACCATCCCGCTAAGGTGGTATTATCATCATCCTCATATTCACTTGCACCATCTTCATCATCAATGAAATTTAATTGTAGACCATCTATATTGTAACCAGATATATTTGTATCATCATTTTCTATACTATCCATATTGTTGTCTTCTATAAGATCACCTAAGTTTGGATTGTTGTCTTCTTGTGCCTGAACATAACCATCTTCAACATCATCATGTATGTCGATTTCTTTTGTGTTCTCTAATCCCCCTTTCTCATTTTTTTGACTATCATTATTCTGCTCAGTATCCATTGAGGCATCGTCAAATACATGCCTTAGTCTTGGATCATAATGTATGACAAATACCCATTTTGGGTCCAAAATATCTTCATATAAAAGTACCTACACATGAATGACATACATATATTAGACCTACGTTATAACAAATTGATTTATTAATAAACACACACACACACTATGAAGAACCTGCAATAATTAATTAATGCAAATACACGAGATATCAGAAATAATAGAACTTAGAATCACTTTTATATTGATCACGGGACACTTCGAGGGGGCAACCTCCTTTGAGCAAGCTCAATACAATTAACTTCACGGTGCCTTCATAGGCCTCAACACACACTTATATACTAAGTCTAGGCGCCAATACCATGGGTCAATACTATGTGTCAATACAAACCATGGGCTAAGTCTAGGCGCCAATACTATGAGTCAAAACCATGGGACATATAATACTATGGGACGACTTACAAAGCATATGCATCCAATACTATGGGTCAATACTATGGGTTAATATAAACTATGGATCAACAAATACTACATGACGACTTACCAAGCATATGCATCCAACAACAATATACTAACAAAGTAAAGACATGGGTTCCTAACATCCCCTCTCCCTTAGAAAAAGCTTTGTCCTCAAAGCTTTAGATGTGGAAATTGATGCAGAATCTGAAGGAGTGGGTCCCCTGTAGCATCCTCGAGTTGCATTCCGAGCCACTGGCGCCTTTGGAGTTTCAGGGAGGATTGCATGGAAGGCTGTAGACGAAGAAGAACCATATCAGCGATGTGAAAACTGCGCTCAAAACGGTGCTGATCGGCTTATTGTTTCAGTCGAATTCTTGCCATGTGAAAATTGTCCTGCAAAATGAGAAGAAGCTGATCACGGTTTCGAAGAATTAAGTCAATTGCTTGAACTGGGGAGTTGCTGAAGGGGTATGGAAGAAGAACTGGTGGTGCCTGTCCAGAGACTGCTTCATATGGTGTCCTTTGAGATGTGGTACTATAACACTGGAGCGCTTCTAGGAAATCCATAGAAATAGTTGTCCAAATCTGTGGAGGGATGGGAAAGGATTCAAGCAGTCCCGAAAGGAGGGTCGTTTAACCCTTGTTGACCTGGAAAGCATCACAGTCAACCACCATCCGTTGAATTGTCCTTTTGAGTCCCTGCCAAAAGAAGCTACATTGTTCCTGGTTATACGTTTTGAGGAACCCAGAGTGCCCTACTCATGAAGAAGCATGGAGTTCATAGAAGAGATAGCCCCGTTGAACATATTGCAACCAATTTGGAACAAGCAGAGAAATAGCTGTAAGAGAAACTGGGTCATCAAATGTGTGAGGAGGAGCATCTTCCACCATATTGTCCTTACCCTTCTGGTAATTGGTCGCATAGTCATAACCCATGAGTTGGATAACCCATTTCAAGTGTGTTGGGGAGGAGACCCGTTGTTCCAGGAAAGTTTCCAAACTCTGGAGATCAGTCTTGATGCAAAAATAATTCCCCAATAGGGATGGCTGCCACTTCTGTATTGTATACAAAATAGTCATCATTTCCTGCTGAGAGGTAGATGCGGCTAAATTCTTACCGGAAAGGTCTCTTGAAGGCAACAAGCTCATTGGTTCAGCAAAGACACCTGCATATCTATCCAAGGAAGTAGTGGAGACTGTGGATGGGTGCATCTGAATGGAATGGAGTTGAGCGATGACACCATGTGAATTCTTCTTAAGTATTTTTTCCAGGCGATGTGAACTAATGATGCAGAGAGACCCTGGTTGTAAGCCCATAAATTTGTGTTGTGCCCCATTGATTGAAAACTGCATCCAAAGTTCAGCAAAATCCCATAAGATGGGGCCAAGTGTGCGTAACCATTGAACGCCCAAAACCACATCACATCTGCCTAAGGACAAGGCAAACATGTGAGAGCGCAGGTTAGAATCTTCCATAGAGATATGCACACTGTGACACTTCCCCTTGCAAGGTAAGGTGCCCCCATTGGCAACCATGACTTCAAAGTTGGAGCAAGGATGGACAAAACAATCAGCCTGTTTGGCAATCCGAGGATCAATGAAGTTATGAGTGCTAACAGAATCAATGAGTATGGTAAAAGGGAGCTTCTTGAAGTATCCCCTGACTCGCATTGTTTGTGGGGTGGTGATGCCGGTTACAGCATGGAGAGAGATCTCAGGTGGGTCGTCCTGAGATGGGGTGTCAACAGGCGGGTGTTGAATGTCGACCTGATCCTCTACTATATCTGGAGCTTCTTCATCAAGTTCTGAGGCAGGCGGAGAATCCACATCCAAGAGATAGAGCTTTTGTTGAACACATCTATGTCCCCGAGTGAATTTCTCATCACAATTATAACAAAGCCCTTTTTCTCGGCGTGCCTGCATCTCTGTTTCAGACAATTGCTTGATAGGAGTTGATTGAGGAGCAGGTGTGATGGGAGGTCGTTGGGAACCCATATTTCTGAAGGGAACAAAGGTGGGTTTGGAGCTTTGTTGAGCTGCGATCTTGTCCTTGGCCAGCTTAGCCAACCCTAGGACTTCCATCATTGTGTTGGGACAAATCATTTTGACCTCTGAGCGGATTTCATCCTTGAGACCACTGATAAAACAGCTCCTGTAGAATTCATCAGACAATCCTTCTGTGTGATTGGCTAGTTTCTCAAATTCTGTTTGATACTCTCTCATTGTGCCAGTTTGGTGAAGTTTAGTGAGTGCTCTTGTGAAGTCGTCAAAAGCACTAGGACCAAATCGTGGCAAAATGAGTTGGCAAAAATCTGTCCAGTTTGGCTCGGGATGAGCTTTGATGTACCAACAGTACCATTGAAGGGCTTCCTGTTCGAAATGAAAGGATGCAAGTGGAAATTTTTGAACATCAAAAGTATTATGCAGATTGAAATATTGTTCTGCTCGGTATATCCATCCGGTCAGATCAATACCATTGAAGCGAGGAAAATCAAGCTTCGGCCCACGAAAATTGCTAGAAGAAGAGAACCCGGTGGCTGCAAAAGATTCTAGCTGTCGGTTATTGTTCATGGCTGAATGTTGAAGATGGAGGCTGAGAAATTTTACATCCAGATCTTGGAGTTTGGTTTGGATGGCTGCAAGTGCTTCCTCCATGGTGTTTGTTCCTGTGCGAGTGACAACCATAACCAGTAATTTTCTTTTTTGTGGGGGGGTGGAATGGATAGAAAAACACAAACACAAGCTTATTTAGTAAGGGGAAATTTGGATTTGGGAAAAACTCGGAGGGGTAATTGGGATTTGACTAGGTTTTCGACACTTTCTGAGGGACAGGGAAGCAAAAAATGGGGATTTCAAAAGTGGGAACTCTATGGTAAAATTTGAAGGCAATCGAGTGAAAATTGAAGAAGTTATGTCAAACCCTAAAAATAGACAAATGTGGGATTTCTGGTCTTGGGAAGTGGAATTTGGGATAGGGTCTTCAGGAATGAATTATGCAGAATGGGATTGCAGGGATGTCAGTGAATTTTCAGGGAAAAAAGAGTTGAAACAAGAGAGATATGGCCGAAAAACATGATTTGTTTTTTCTTTCATAAATGGATCAGCAACAACAGCGCAGAAGGGATCGAAAATGGTTGGATCTGAAACGACGACTGGATCTTGAACGACTTTCAGAATAGATCTGAAACGGATGGATCTGGAGCAGAAGTGATCGGAAACAGTTCAACTGAAAATAGATATGGACCCCAGGTATGTACGGCTTCCTAACAGTTCAGGTGTTTCCCTCGGCCACCAATGCTGTCTAACGGCTTGTGTATTGCGGCAGTACCCCTCACTCCATGGCTCAGGTAAAACTAATAACCGCTTTGCCACAAATGACAGCTCTTGAATTACCTCACGGGTGGGAACTAGTCAATCAGGTAGGGGTCGTTGCCCTTTTCGTTGGCAGGTCCTCTCAATGGGCTCTCAATAATATTCTTATCTTTTGAGCCTACTCGACTGGATTGCTTGAAATCAACCATGATGTCAATATCAAAGGATCGTATCTTTATCTACACATTCTACATGATAATTTCGACCATATGCCCACACTACAAGATATTTCCTTGCCTATGAAAGAGCAATTATTTTAGTGAAAAAAAATATAATGACGAATATTTAAATAGTTAACAGTGTCAAAACTGTATTGAAACAAAATTTTGTAAAATTCCAATTGTACCTTTCTTTCACATCCTCTAGACCTGTTGATTTCATATTTTGTTATGTTTGAATCAATACTTGTGTCTTCTATTTGATTTTGAATTTGTTTAGTAACCCATTCTAGTGGGAAATCTTTGCCTCATTCCCCAAGAAAATCAGTGGGAAGTGAAGTATTCCTTGGGTTCGATCTCTTAAATTGTCTTTGTGCTTCTAACACTTATTCTCTTTTTTTATCATCCAAATCAATCCATTTGTTCATAAATTCCATGTGGTACATAATGAACTTGTCGAGTATAGCACTTTCGTCTGCACCTATTACATGTCAACATGTTTATTTCAAACTCCAAATGTCATGCTATTAATTTGACAAATAAATTATAGAGTAACTTAATGATTTCAACAAAAAAAACCACAATGATCATGAATTTACATACTAATTTGTACTTGAACACCATTATATTGTGGTTTTTGTCCACCAACACTATCTAATGCTCGTTCTCCATCCCAGAAGCATGGCCCATCTTCAAAATCATTACCAAGGAATTCACATAGGAATAAAAATACTTCATTCAATACATACCCTTCGACCATGCAACCCTCTAGATGTTCCTTTTGTCGGACATATCTTCTTAGAGTTGTCATATACCTCTCAAATAAAAATATCCACCTCGTTGATACAAAACCCGCCACTTCAATGTTATCAACTATGTGTATAAGTAAATGGACTTGTAGTTCAATGGAACTTGTAGGGAGCTCCTTCTCAAATACACATACAATTTCTGCAATTTCCTTCTTCCATTTTGGCACTTTAGATTCATGGATCTCCTTGGAGGTCACCCACCTAATACAAGAACAGTAAATTAGTATGAACCTTTCGTCAAAAATTAAAATGCAATTTAATATATCTATGTCTCTCACACATGAACATTTCAAACCACATACCTTGTAAATGTTGACAATCGATTTATAGCATTCCTTAAGTCAATGGTAAGACAAACCCCCCCAATTGCCAATGGCATGGTATGCTATCAAACACATTTATCAAATTTCATTAGTAATTTTTCGCGCACAATAGAATATCAAAATATATGTCGTACTTAATTAATGTTACCGGTAAAAGTTAAATGATGATAATACCTTCATAAAATTATGAAATTCATGTGTTTTAAATCCTGTGATATGTCCATCAATTGTAAAAGTTTTTTCCAATGATGATCCATAGAAAGTAGGTGTCCTTATTGAACATATGAATTTTTTGAGTTGGTATAGATATTTTTTTTTCAAAATCCATGGAGCTTATACATATGTTTCATTTTCCCTGTTTGGAGACAAATGTCTTCTATTGAATTTGGTATGTGAAAGAGCAATAGCTCTCCTTGAAGATAAGGTGTCCTTCTCTTTTCCTGATATATGCTGAAATATAGAATCTGGGACATCTTTGAATATGTGCAATTAGGATCTAATATATGATATATTAATAGATCCTTCCAATAAGGGATATCATAAAATATGGATTTCCTTTTCATTCACCTTCTGTCCCATTAACTGCAACTTGTTATGGTTCTTCAATTCAATCACCTTAATAAACAAAATCCTCCCAATGTTAAAATTCTATATGCTAAGACAAAAAATAGCAGCATTACATTCCATTTCACAATAATAGCATATACAGGATCACTGAAGAAACAACAAGCACAGCATAAACACAAGAGACAGAGATTTATCCTGGGAAACCCTCATGGGGTAGAAAACCCAGCAAAGCTTCCTCAATATAGATGACCAGCAATATACAAAGATGAAACCCTGAGACATGATCTCCTCCTCCACAATAGCAGACCTCTCCTCCACAAGTGCGCTATCCTCAAGTGAGTGAGTGTGTCAAATGAGGAACACACCTCCTCTATTTATACACTACACTGACATGTATTTTACACAGGTACACGTAGGCTCGTATTTAACCAATGGGTTAAATACCCCACTACAACTAACTGGGCCGACCCCTCTAGGGTGGTCTAATAACCCTTTGACCCACATGACACATACAGGGCCGACCCCCACTAGGGAAGTCTAATAACCCGAGTTACCACATTCTGACGGAGGAATAAACATCTCCGGATATACAATAAGATCTTCATGGAGGAATGAAACATCTCCGGAATAATAAAGTACAAATATAATATTCTTTGAAGTTACAATATCTCAACACTCCCCCTTAACGAGAAGGATATTATAACAGCATCTGCACGAGCAAGGAGTCATCAACATCATACATGATACATCTATAAATCATTGGAAGCTTTCTCAACATCATCAGTAACTCAAGCAGTTACTGGAACATCTTCAATACTGGAACATCGACATCTTCAGTATTGAGTCTTTATCTTCTGTAGCACTTGAACAGCTACAACAATATCATCATCTGGATCCTCACGATTATCGTCATCACACGATCATCAGCATCGTCATCTCACGATCATTAGCATCATCATCACACGATCATCAGCATCGTCATCTCACAATCATCAGCATCGTCATCACACGATCATCAGCATCGTCATCACACGATCATCAGCATCGTCATCACACGATCATCAGCATCGTCGTCACACAATCATTAGCATCGTCATCACACGATCATCAACATCGTCATCACACGATCATCAGCATCGCCATCTCACGATCATTAGCATCGTCATCACACGATCATCAGCATCGTCATCTCACGATCATCAGCATCGTCATCTCACGATCATCAACATCGTCATCAATACAGGTATCCATAACAATACAAGTATCCACATCATTAGTACAAGTATTCATGCCAATACAAGTATACATATCATCAATACAAGTATCCATACTGATACAAGTAACCATGTCATCAATACATGTATCCTATCGATACAGGTAACCACATCATCAATACAAGTATCCTACCGATACAAGTAACCACATCATCAATACAAGTATCCTACCGATACAAGTAACTACATCATCAATACAAGCATCCTACCGATACAAGTAACCACATCATTAATACAAGTATCCATATCGATACAAGTAACTACATCATCAATACAAGTATCCTACCGATACAAGTAACCACATCATCAATACAAGTATCCATACTGATACAAGTAACTACATCATCAATACAAGTATCCTACCGATACAAGTAACCACATCATCAATACAAGTATCCATACCGATACAAGTAACTACATCATCAATACAAGTATCCTACCGATACAAGTAACCACATCATCAATACAAGTATCCATACCGATACAAGTAACCACATCATCATAAAAAAATCACTTTCTCGAAGACCATTCGTCTACGGATCAATTCAGGGACCAAAGTCCGGGGATGATACAATCCCCACTTCTCGGAGACCACACGTCTACGGATCAATTCAGGGACCAAAGTCCGGGGATGATACAATCCCCACTTCTCGGAGACCACACGTCTACGGATCAATTCAGGGACCGAAGTCCGGGGATGATACAATCCCCACTTCTCGGAGACCACACGTCTACGGATCAATTCAGGGACCAAAGTCCGGGGATGATACAATCCCCACTTCTCGGAGACCACATGTCTACTGATCAATTCAGGGACCGAAGTCCGGGGATGATACAATCCCCACTTCTCGGAGACCACACGTCTACGGATCAATTCAGGGACCGAAGTCCGGGGATGATACAATCCCCACTTCTCGGAGACCACACGTCTACGGATCAATTCAGGGACCAAAGTCCGGGGATGATACAATCCCCACTTCTCGGAGACCACACGTCTACTGATCAATTCAGGGACCGAAGTCCGGGGATGATACAATCCCCACTTCTCGGAGACCACACGTCTACGGATCAATTCAGGGACCAAAGTCCGGGGATGATACAATCCCCACTTCTCGGAGACCACATGTCTACGGATCAATTCAGGGACCGAAGTCCGGGGATGATACAATCCCCACTTCTTGGAGACCATACGTCTACGGATCTCTTTAGGACTGAAAGTCCAGGGATGATCCAATCCCCTCAACTGTCCACTAAGGACTTCATTCTCGGAGACCTCACGTCTACGGCTCTCTTTAGGACTGAAAGTCCAGGGATGATCCAATCCCCTCAACTGTCCACTAAGGACTTCATTCTCGGAGACCTCACGTCTACGGCTCTCTTTAGGACTGAAAGTCCAGGGATGATCCAATCCCCTCAACTGTCCACTAAGGACTTCATTCTCGGAGACCTCACGTCTACGGCTCTCTTTAGGACTGAAAGTCCATGGATGATCCAATCCCTACCTGTCCACTAAGGACTTCATTTTCGGAGACCATACGTCTACGGCTCACTTTAGAACTTGTGTTCAAGGATGATACAATCCCCACATGTATTCTCATCAATACAAGTACAAGTATCCTCAACCATACAAGTACATTAATCAATACATGTGTCATCAAAAGTATGTATTCTTACCAATACATCTTATCATCAAAAGCATGTATTCTCACCAATACATCTATCATCAAAAGCATGTATAAGTAAAACTAAGTATTCTAAGTATAAGAGTCCTAAATCTAAATATTTCTAAGTATCTAGGTGTGGAGAACAGGTTACCTCATCATCGACCTTGTTGTTCGATGAGACAATCTCATCATCAGTGACTATACTACTCCCCCTTTCGAGGAGGGTCCTTTTGAGCTACACCAAGCTTGTCTCGGAAGTATTCAAATTTCACTCGAGACAGAGGTTTGGTTAGTATGTTGGTAACTTCTTCACTTGAGGTAGAGATTTGGTTAGTACATCGGTAACCTGTTACAAATTCAAACTTTATAGTTCCTTTCCATGTCATATCTTGTTTGTTCCCTATGTTATTTGACTTATCATGGAACACTAGATTCTATGTCATCTTGATACAACTCTAATTATCACATAGGATCTCAGTTGGTTCTATCTCTAAGTCAAACAATCCTTAAGCCAAACTTCTTCACAACTAGCGGAGCAAGCAGCCATATATTCCGCTTGTGCTGAGAGCAACACTAGACTGCTTCTAGCTAAACCACGAGATCATGGCTAATCGCAGACAATAACATCCTCTCGATGTGTTCTTCCTGTCTGATACACTTTCTTCCCAATCAGCATCTGAGTAGCCATCTGAAGTCATGATCTTCAAGATAGCATAGATCAAATTCTATCGTGTCCTTTATGTGCCTCATCACATGCTTTGCAACTATCAGGTAAACACATCTAGTTTCCACTAGATACTGACTCAAGGCGTTCACAACAAGGCATATATCTAACCTAGTATATGTTAGATACATCAAAGACCCAATAATTTGTCTGTACAGAGTTATATCCACTAACTCTAATGAGTCATCTGCTAAGAACTTCAAGTTGGAATTCATGAGAGTGGCCATTCCAACACATCAATTCCTTTTAATATTTCTCAGCATACTTTCCCTGGTTGAGAAAGATTCCTTCTAAGCCTTGCCATACTTCCAGACTTAGGAAGTAATGCATCAATCTGAGATCTTTCATTTTTCATTTCTGTAGCCATCTTCTTCTTTCTTTTCATGATCTGTTTCTCATTCCCTATAAGAAAGATATCATAATAATAGTATGATCCATAGCCTTAAGGTAAAGGTTAGGAACAACTTTACTTTTGGTAAAGCCCAAGCTTATCAAGAAACTGTCAATTCTCCCTTTGTGACTGAACATCATTCACACTCTGCATTGAATGATTTTCTGCATATCTATCTGTGCCATCTCTCGATAGATGGGTCTACTGATATGAGCCTCAATATTATTCGAACTCTGTGGTGAGTTCCTTCTTGCATCCATGTCATCTATGTATAAAAACCATATTCAACCTTGTAGCAAAGGTTGAGATCCACATCACCCGTGGTGATCATTAAGCTCATCAATTGATTATCGATCCTGGGTACCCATACAGAACCTGAATCACACTTCTTCTTTGATTACACCATTAAGAGAATGGTTTTATCTATCCACTTGGAACAAACATCTCATCATGATTCTCTTTCTCTTTTCTAAGAGAATCTTCTAGCCACAAGCCTTCTATAGTGTGTTTGATTTGTAAATCCTTTTGTTGAACATCCATCGCTTGTTCAGTGTTCATCATTCATCATGATCTTTCCTACAAATCAAAATTAAGTATATGATTAGTAATACTTCATAATCATCAAATCATATTGTCATGATAACCTATTATGCATACAGATATCATTTACATATTTATGCAACTATCTTGACCAATACTTTGGCACAAAACTTTCCCATATCCTGTATGCATACAGTGGCTATCTAGATGCCTTCCATCTCCACCAGAACATACTATCGCGAGTGTGCACAGCTCTCAGCATGTCAGCAAAGAGGTTTCACTCTAGACAAGCAACAATGGAATGTTTGTCCAACTTACCAATCATATGCATATTAGTAGTATACTGTTCAATGCTCTATGAATGTTTACACTCAGCATCATATATTCTAAGAATACAAATATGCATACAAACAATATCATTTACTATTTCAAATAACAACTCAAATACTTATCTTTTATGTTTGTGTGGTTGCCTCCCGCTTGATCTTCTGTATGTCTTTTGAACTTCTATTCATTCTGTACCACTGTGCATGTTCAAGTGTCATCCTCATGATCTCATACACAAACATACATTCATTAGTATAATCTCAATGTTATCAAAACATTATAGTTCTAAATAATCTTGAAAATGTATAATCATGATTATAGATAATATTCAAGGTTTGAGGGAAGTCTTCCTTTACTTATGCATATCAGCAATCAAGATAAAAGACATAATATGCATAATCCCTTGATTACTAACTTTATGAATAAGCATATCTAATCATGCCAAGTATACTTATATAAGGGATCCCAATACAAGGTAAGATTCTAACATGACATTGGAAAACATACCTGGATTAGTATACCTGCTTAGTTATGTACAACATACCTAAACAATCTCTTCAATGATTTAGAGATCCTGAGCTAGAACCTGCATGTCTCATAGGTTAAGCATAATATAACAAAGTCATACATACCTCGTAAGTAGAACAAAGATTATGGATGAGTCTTTGTCTTCATGATGTCATGGTCATGGAACTTGATTTGTCTTTTGTGATGTACCTGTATCTTGTTAGCAGACAACATCAACCTCACACAACATCATAATGCATTAGTACAATCATATAGCCCTAATCAATGAATGTCTTTGATCATTCACATGCATTCATACTGTTACTAGGGTGATAAGACAATTCTAACATTAATCAAGATTGTACTAATAAATAATATGAAGACAAACACATCATGAACTTAATCAAGAATTAGATTTCAAGACATACCTGAGCCTCCTTAAGTCATACCTGTCGAGACTTCTTGTAGTCTTCTTATGTAAGGCCTTAGCCTCAACTCCCCCTGAAACTTGATCTGGAGCTTGATTAGGGTTTTCTAGAGAAACCCCTAAAAATTCAATCTTTGACTTTCATACTTCTGAATGGATGAAAGAATATGTCTTGCTGAGCTGAACAAACTAGCATACTTCAATTTTGGAATTTCCAAAATTTGACCCCTCAAAATTGCCTTTGAAACTTCTGGATCTTCTGGACAGGATCCTGAACTAGGGTTTGATGAAGCCCACCCTTCTGCCCAAACAAAAGGTTCGATCCAAGGCTCTAAACTCTTATTTTTCTGAGGAGCTTCCAGCCGTGGTTACAGACTTCAAAAATTCCAACTTTTGCTGAAGCCCTAATTTTCCATCTTTCCGATCAAAATCCCGAACTGGGGTTTGATCAAGCCCGGTCTTCCACCCAACCAAAAAATTCGATCTTGGTCTCTAAATTTCGATTTTCCTGAGTAGCATTCAGCCGTGGACTCCGATTCCAAAAATTCTAACTTTCTCCGAAACCCTAAATTCCGGAAGCCATGAATAAAGGTGCTCCAAAAATAATTATGTTTTGACAGAAATATGCACCTGATTGTTTCTGCTATAACTCTGAAATTTTTTCTCCACAGGGTATGAAACCTTTTTCTTGCAGTAGCCTGACCTGTCATCTTTCCATCCTGACAGGTCTGACCTCAATTGGATTTTCTGAGAGAGAGTTATGCCAAGTGTCGCAACGTGACCTGTTTATGGGATAAAACAGGAGAGCGAACTTGTATGGCATGCCACGTGTCACTGTTTGAACTTCGGCCTCTGAAAACGTTTCCTGAGATATCTATACCTGTTATCTTTCCATCCTGATAGGTCTGACCTCAAGTGGACTCTCTGAGAGAGATTTATGCCAAGTGTCGTAACGTGACCTGTTTATGGGATAAAACAGGATAGCGAACTTGTACGGCGTGCCACATGTCACTGGTTCACCTTCGGCCTCTGAAAACGTTTTCTGAGATAGTACAGTTTGTGTACTACCTGTCACTTTTTACGAAATTTCATTTGGAGCTTCCTAGCCCAAGTTATGACCTTTTTGCCAAGGTCACCTGATTTTGACTGAGATCTGGAAGAGGCAGAAACCCTAACTTGTATTGATCATAACTCACAAAGTACAATGAATCTAAGGGTGCCCTTTGGACACAAGGTACCTGGGGATGTTATCTTCGACCTGTAAACTTTTTAGATTCTGAACCTTCGCCAAAATGGATTTATGGCGAATGTTCCACGATGACTGGTGTTTGCTATGTAAAACCCTAACCTTCAAATTGTCGTAAGTAAAGCAAGTGTCGTAAGTGCCATACCTTGTCTTCCTTCAGGTTAGCTCTGATACCATGTTAAAATTCAATATGCTAAGACATAAAATAGCAGAATTACATTCCATTTCACAATAATAGCATATACAGGATCACTGAAGAAACAACAAGCACAGCATAAACACAAGAGACAGAGATTTATCCTGGGAAACCCTCATGGGGTAGAAAACCCAGCAAAGCTTCCTCAATATAGATGACCAGCAATATACAAAGATGAAACCCTGAGACATGATCTCCTCCTCCACAATAGCATACCTCTCCTCCACAAGTGCGCTATCCTCAAGTGAGTGAGTGTGTCAAATGAGGAACACACCTCCTCTATTTATACACTACACTGACATGTATTTTACACATGTACACGTAGGCTCGTATTTAACCAATGGGTTAAATACCCCACTACAACTAACTGGGCCGACCCCTCTAGGGTGGTCTAATAACCCTTTGACCCACATGACACATACAGGGCCGACCCCCACTAGGGAAGTCTAATAACCCGAGTTACCACATTCTGACGGAGGAATAAACATCTCCGAATATACAATAAGATCTTCACGGAGGAATGAAACATCTTAGGAATAATAAAGTACAAATATAATATTCTTTGAAGTTACAATATCTCAACACCCAAGATTTCAATTCAACATATTTATACTTCTTAAGCTAATCACCTAGACCCATAATCATGGGAGGGCCTCTATTTTCAACTTTTCCATCAAATTGATTCTTCAGGCAATTTCTAAACTTATGATTTGGTGGTAGAAAAACCATGTTGTTTTCGTAAATACATTTATGTATATCTTTAGAATATAGCCCTTGAAATTGTTCTAGACATCTTGGAAATGCAAATATTCCCATTCTTTGAAGCCCCACAATTCAATAAGTAATGTTAATAACATTAAAATAATATTATAAAAGTAAGTATGCAAGTTGGGATGAAAAAAAATTATGAAATACGCAAATATTTTTTCTTACCTGAACAAACACCAAGTCCTGGGAAATAATGAATAGTCCAACATAGCACACCATACAACATGAAAAACCTATTTGATGGAGGACGTGATATGTCTTACATTCTTATTCCTTTCCATAGCAATTGCATCTCGTAAATAAAAGGTGCAATATAAACATCCATATGTTTTACTTGATGTTTTCCTAGAATAATGAGAGTCATCATAAGGTGCTCCTTTCTAACACTCATCAATAGGGGAATATTGTATACTATCATTCCAACTGGCCAAACAATATGATTTGTGCTCATGAAAGTGAATGGGCACATTCCATCTATCGCAATCCCAAACCTAATACTTCGAGGTTCATCTTTGAATTTTCCTAGCCATTTTCCCTCTATGTGTTTCATTGCTTTGCAGTCTGCTAGAATCCATATTTAATCATGTTCTTTGCATGCCATTCCATCAATTGTACAAGTGAATTGCAATGAAACATTCATTGAAGTCTAGGTATAATTGGCATTTGGCGTAAAACCTTCTTTGGAACTGTAGGACCTTGTACATATGTACGATATATCTTCTCTTTGCAAACATGGAATTTTACCTTGTTTTGGTATTCATCTCTATATAAAATGAATTATTTTTTACATGAATGAATTTTCTTATATTCAATCCCCAACTCGACCAACAACTGACGCGATTCTCTGCAAGTTGATGGAAACACATTCTCTTCAGGGAATATTTTAGTTTTTAGTGCCCTGTAAGATTGCCAAAGATTAAATCAATTTAATGTTTGAATTATGATGAACATGTTTGATAATTCAATCTATAATAGAACTATTTATATACAATCTATGGTTTTAAAATATCCTTAAAATAAATTTAAATGAATTTGATGAATATATACCATCTATGTACACCAATTGACAATGCAAAGTAAGGACTAGAATTCAACTCACTTCAGTAGGGTAGTGAATCCTAAGGTGCTTGCAAGTTATGAGGTTATACTTGCACCCAATCTGAACATGGGTGTCTATTGTTTTCTTGATTGAGTCACTTAGGTTGTTATCATCAATATTACATAGATCATAACTACCCCTTCTATCATCGTTATTGTCAACCATATTATCATTATACTCACCATTGTTTGCATCCCCAAAGAAACCAGTAATCATTTCATTCAATCCTTATTCATGCACTACATTTTCACTATCATCATCATCATTAAGGCAAGGTGGCATGTCATCAATGTATGATAATCTCATCAGCTCTTCAAATTTCTCAATTGGCAGTGTTCTCTTTGTTGGAATATTGGTCAATACTGAGAGGGGGGGGGTGAATTAGTATTGTTAACTTTTTACCATTTTAACCACTTATTAAACATAGTTAAAACATGGAATCAACAATATACACAGGACACAAATTTTATCATGGAAACCCAATTGGGAAAACCACAAACTCTTTTCTATAATGAAAAATTATATCTACAGTAGTTTGCAAGCTACCACTTGCTGGAGACAACAATCCCCAAGTTTCTCAGCTACAACTGAAGGATGCTACAACACCCTGGTTTCTAAATGCTACAACACCCTCTTTTCTATCTACTACTGTAAGGAGGCTACAACCCCCTGGTTTTATCAGCTGCTACTGAAGGGATGCTTCGACACCCTATTTACCAGCTACCATTGGAAGGAGGCTACAACCCCGTTTCAGGCTGTAGCCTTCCCTAGCACAAACCTACCTCCCTAATTTGATATTATTGAACTTCCCAGACCTTCTTCAAACTCTGTCTCTAGGTTTATTCACTTGGTTTCTGTCTCTTCTTACTACTGCTGCTTGGATCTGGACTTCAGAGATAGCTTCAGTTCTTCTCCTTTATACTCTGACTATTATTCTGCACTACTTAAAATCATATCAAATATGCGGACTCTCTTTTCTTCTTCTCTACTTTTTTATACTGCAACAATTCTTCATATTAAAAACCCAACATACTCTTTTGTTCTTTTACTTTTACTAGCCTCTTTACTGCTTCAATCTTCATATGGAATGTATAAAAACACTATGTTATTCTTTTACATTATCTAGTCTCTATTTCTACTTTAGATCTTCTTATCAGTCAAACAGACACCTTTGTTCTTTACTTAAGTTTTCTGGGTTATGTACTGCTCCATGTCTTCATCTTAAATCACACAGTAGCACGTACAACTTCAGATACTTATCTTTAACAAAACACAGCTACCCTTCAGATCTTCATATTCGAATGTGTAGAGACACCTTTCTTCAATTTAATCTTATGTTTATATATATCTTCATGAGTTTCATTCGCATCTCTTCAAACTATGCTCATTCCTTTTCATCACTGTGCCCCTTCACATCTCTGATAATTAATCTTTTAATTTATAATTTCATTTTAAGATAATAACCAAATTAATATATTCTATGTCTATGTTTATAACCCAATCGCTTGTTTTATAAATCGTTGTAGGTTATCCCCCTTTTTTGTATATCACGCCCTTCTACATTATGCAAATCGTGCTCTGTTTTTAATTTAATTATGTTTAAAAACCAAACTCTGTTTTTAATTTCCTGTAGCTGATCTCTACCAAAATATGCAGAAATAATTTTTATTTTATTTTTGTAGCTCATCATTAAGTTCACTCTGCTAGAACTTCATTCTTTTTTACAATGTTAAACAATATGCCCTTTTCTTCATGCTTCTTGTGTATTATAACTCTAATTATTTTTCAATAACACTTGTTTCTCTTTGTGCAGACATATTTCACTTTTGCTATTTTTTTTTTTAACTTGGCAGGTTCCATATTCACACCTGTGATCACCATAAAGAGAACCAAGACCATGAGTGGATGGACAGCTCATTCGAGAACATATCCATGCCTTTAGATGAATTTATTGGCCCAAGTACAGCACCTGGCGGGCATTTCAAGATGGCCTCTAAAACTTCCTGTGTCAAACATTTAGACGAGAAAACTTAATTATTCCTCAGTTTGACAGGCCTATATTTTGCACATGTGAACACCATATTAAAATATGAAACCATGGATAGATGCACACATCAATAGGCTACAGCCTGATAGTCTCATATTAATTTTATCATTAACACCTAAGATCCGACGTGCATTTTCCTGGGGAAACTTAGGCAGATTTACCAATACTGGAACAGTGCAAATCAAGTCAGAAGGAACTTTTGCAGCCTAATAAATTTACCATCAGAGACTTTCTAGACAAACCACTCATATGGTTAGATGCACAACCAAACACTCTAGGTCCCTATGTATTCATACAAATTTAATCCTTCACATACAGGAAATTGCGGACATTTTCCTGAGGTCATTTAGTTAGATTTACAGAAGATTTTGTACTTGGCGAGTCTTGCTATCAAGGTGATTTTTTTATTTTTATTTTGGAAGACCTGTAAATTTTTCTCCAGACACCCTTTAGGAGAACTGAGACCATGGTTAGACAGCCTTTTCAACAATCTATAGCCTGATTCTCTCAAATAATTTTTACCATCATCTTATGAAATATGGCGGGCATTTTACTAGAGCAGCTTGGACAAATTTTCAACTGGACAGATGAAAAATTGCCTGAAACCCTGTTTTGGAAGGCTGTTAACTTTTTCACAAAACACCTTCTGTGAAAAATGAGACCATGGAAAGATAGCCTCTATTACAAGCTAGAGCATGATAGTTCCAAATAAGTTTTATCATTCTCCCATGAGGTAGGGCGGGCATTTTCCGAAGGCCACCTGAGCCAGTTTTCCAACACTTGGTCATTTTCAGGAATTTCTCCAAAGTTTATCCTGAAACCCTATTTTGGCATATCCATAACTTTTTCTTCAGACACGCTTAAGGAAAAATGAGACCATGGTCAGGTAGACAAATCAATAGACTACAGTCTGACCATATGCTGCGGGAATTTACTCTAACCTATGATTTATGGCGGTCATTTTCTCGAGACCACTTAGGTAATTTTACTTTATTTGGTGCAAAACCCTATTTTGGCAGACCTATAATTTTCTCCTCATAAGTGATTAAGGAAAACTAAGACCAGGACTAGATAGCCACTTAAACAAGCTATAGCCTGGTATCATGGTGCGAGCATTTTAGTCAAACCATAAATTATGGCAGGCATTCTCTTAGACCAGTTTTGACTAATTTTTCCATAGTCAATTTCTTGATTTTCACCAAATTGCCATGTTTTTCCATAATGATGTTAGAATGCAACAATGACTTCCTGATAGCACCAGAACACCATCAGGTATTTTCAAATTCATGCCACATAATCATACATGACATGCCATTTTATCATATCTGCCACATCATCATACAGGCCATTCCATCACTCTCTTTGTTATTCCTTTGTCTTTCACTGAGTTTTCCTTGCCATCATGTCCGTGGTTATTTCTTTGTCATTTTTGAACTCCTTTGACATCAATGACAACCACATTTAACACTCTTCAATGTTGCTCTTTTCACCTTGGTATTGTTTAAAGGATGGTTTGGATCATCACGTCCAAATCTTAATAACCCAATTGGATGTTGGATATTAGTAGGTGTATCATCAATATCTTCTACCTATCAACAAACACACGCATTATTTAATTTTATCAAACAATTGGATAAAACATAAATGTATCAATTTCAAAGAAATATAATCAAATACGTCTTAACAAAGAAAAATATTAAAGGTATGAACATATATACATCAATTGAATAATGGAACAATATATTATAGACTACCTTTTGTAATTGAATAATTTAAAACAAAACACATTTTTGACAACATAGTTTATAAAATAGAGCACACACATTGATTATTCTTTGGTTTTAGATCCTTAAGAACATCCTTAGAGATACCTTGTTCTTGCCTTTTCTTTCGCATGCGAGTGTGTTTTAAGAAGGGGTAATTAATCAATAAATCATCCCCAAGGGTAAGGTTCATAATAGCCTCAACCATTATCAATATATCAACGTCTCTTTCCATATATCAATCTTTATCATTTATGAACCCAACAAATTGACAATTCAGTCTTACAGTAGGGTCCCTTCCCTTACTACTATTTATAAATCCTGCAATATTTTTGTGTGTGTACGCACATCCATCTATATACATAAGATGAACTCTATTCATTTATTTTCCACTTTCAAATTGGAGACGATGTGTATACATATTCAAATTTAGACCATATGTTGACATATTGTTCTGCTTATATTCTGCTAGCCTTCTCCATTCACCACTATAATATGAGGGACCATAATATGGCATTAATATCCTAGTGGTTTGTTATAGTGAATTATTTCTATGTTTAGATCCCACATGGACATTTTGGACAATAAAGAGGCCTAGATTCACTCCATGAATATTGGAGGGTCGTATCATGTAGTTGTTTCCCCAAAATTGAAACACCTCATGCACTCTAGGTCACCTCATACACTCTAGGTAGTTGTTGATCAATAGGCCAAGCACAATATAGTCGATGATCAAATGTATCTTTGTAAATTGATCTCAAACTCAGAGGAAAGTAATCATCTCCATCACATTCATTCTCATAGGGTATGTAGTCCATCTTCCCCTTGTCTTTAAGCAAATTATGTGTCTTTAAACTTGTTCTTGTTATGTTACTTGTTTTCATCAATTCCTCATCTTCCGAGCTGGTATATGTGCACACATTTTTGTTAGATGTATCATTTGATAAATGGTCATTGCCCTCTAGGCTAGAATTCGGTGCTCCAGGAAAATTTAAACCAAGAACTTTATCCTGCAAGTATTCATTAAGAAAAAAAATAATTATTTAAATAATATAAAACAATTTTTAAAATAAGTATACATATTATTTATACCAAATTGGAAAATTCCTTACCACGATTCCTATTGGATTCGAATCGATTGTAGGAGGCATACTACCGACTAGAAGATCATCATTTATGTAATTTATTTGTACAATCACCCATTTGAATTGTTTCTTTCCACGACATATAAAACATCCACAAACAACCATTTTCTCAAAGTATTCATCACATGTACTATAGTCCTAACCAACCTCTTGTTTAGTGCAATAATTTGTTGTGTCTTCAGAATCTATTGTCATATCCTCTTCCACTCACTGTCCTCTACGTGATATAAATTTTTTAGGTCCATGGCCTTGTACATATCTTTTTGTTTCTCTAGTTGAATGCTCAAGATCTGCATTTGCTCCAATCTCCATCTAAAATAATCAATAATATGCATTAATTTATGTTAAAATTGGATAATACACTATAAATTTTAATAATAGAATGAAAAAATATGGATGTATCACAAAATTTCATTAGATCAATTTTTCCTTAGTTGAGTCAAAATTTGAGTACATGATGTCCCACATCATTTGTTGTGTCCTCATTTGTTATGACACGATCTATTGCCATGGCCTCATCTGGATCCTATAATACAGAACATGGTCAATAATTTTAGTACACTAATTATATCATTTCAATGAATATGTTATCCAATGCAAAACCTCACTTTAGTCATATAAAAAAATTATGACCCTAGGTATATTCATCGAGCCAAAATTTCAAGAAGAAAAGCATCCAACATCCCTATCCCACATGGCCATCCTAATTTTCAAACTTTTACCTTGATCATAGAATCACATTTAATCACCATTTATGTGCATTTTCAACCAATAAGTTTGACGTTAAAGGCCTCACAGACAAAAAAAATTGACTTTCTCTCCTCTATGTTGTAGCATTTATGAATTCATGAAGACCTTCCTCCTTTGGTTGAGGTTTCTTTGTCTTCTTACCTTTATTGTATCTTTATTGTATCTGCATATTATGTTTTCATATCCTCTTCCACCCACTTTCCTCTCTAGGATTTAGTAGTTCTACGTCGTCCATGTCCTCTGTCGATGGCCTCGAGTCTAGATCATGTAATACAAAACAATGACAATAATTTTTAGTACACCAATGATATCCAATTATAAGCTAATAAGTTAGGGAAAATAGGGCCACAAGTCAAATTTAATTTTACATCTCATTTTCATTAAATTTTAATTTTTAGATATATAATTTTAATTTTAGTCCCCAATGGCACCAAACAAGGCACTTTTTATGCTAAATTTTGCACCCCAAGAAGATATCATTAAGTTCCTTTAGTCACTGCTAAAGTCGGCAAGTATTTTTCTGACTTTGGTGCTAACTAGTAAAAGTAAAAAATCCCATGATCTCGTGCGCCAAAACAATTTTCAATCTAAACATATCCACCAACTTGGATCTCGAGCTGTTGAAACACGACCTTCCACCACCTTGGCTCTGGCTGTTACGATGGATTAGATCAAATTTGTTGATAATCGTCGAGAGTGCTTCAAATGCTACATTTTCACGGAATTCACCAACGGTAAATGATAAAGAGAGAAATAAGAGAAATCTCCTCTTTTGCTCTATTCCACCATCAACCAGCTTGGCTCTAGGTCGAATTGCTTACCTCGACTCTGGTTCGAATTGCTGTCTACTTCGTTCCCGTAGTGTCTCCTTCCTTTGGACGCACCAGTGGTTCCACCTCACGGCCTCCACGGATGGGATTTTGCCTAGCCTCCATGGATAGGAAAAACGAGATTTTACCTTGCACGTTATAGTCCCTATATTTCCTCCACAAGATTTTCCCTAGCTCTCCCCCATGGACAGGATTTGCTCACCCAGCCTCAAAATGCCGAGCAGAGAGAAGGGAGCAGATAGTGGGAAGAATGAGGTAAGTTATTGAGAATTTATAGATATGTAATTGTTCAAATTTTGTCTTTGATTTTTTTATTCCAAATTTTAAAAGAAAAAAATTATTTTATAATTATAGGGACATGAGATTGACCATGAAGAGGCATTGGAATCGGTGTTGGGGATGGAGGCAATTAACAAACTTGACGATGTGGACTTGAAAATGCTTACTAGATACATAGAAAAGTGATCCACTAAAACCATTGAAACATTACAAGCACATCAACCCTTACTAAGGGAATCAGTTAATTCCCCAACCACTCCTGGATTGAGCAGAAGATCAAGGAGGAAATAATTAACCATAACCTCTAAGAATTTGGAATAGGGAATAGATATTATCAATGCCCGATCCACTCTTGGAACGCAAGAATCTTCTTCCACCATGCCATGTTATGGATCTTGCATTGGTATCTATGATACAAGAATATAATATGACATGATTTTAGGTGAAATCCATAGATCAGATGTTAGGAAATATTTTGTGAATAGGTTGAAAGAATCATGCCTTCAATGGTTCAAATGCCATCTCCATTTTTTGTTCTTAAAGATATCGATGAACCTGCAGAAAGCAGTAATTCATGACATGGGGACTGAATTTTGTGTAGGTTGGTCCGTAAAGAAGGTTAAATGACAAATGTCTCATACCTACAAGATATTTAGGTGTAATAAAAAAAAAGATCAAAAAAATCTCTCCCAAGCATTTGATTATAATATTATATCAAATTTCTTAATCATTTTTTGTATTTTATTTGTGCATGTTTAAATTCAATTAGTATATGTTTGAGGACAAGGCCTCCAAGGCTAGGCTTGCAAAACGAAGTGCCATACATCACAATGGCCAGAAATCCCTACAGGCATTGATTTGTACTTTCGTAAGTATATTTAATCTGTGAAATGATATTTTTTTATTTCCTATAAAAGGTAAATTATTGCATATTAATTAGTTTAACTAGTCCATGTGCCATGTTTTGACAAGAGGACAAATATGGTCGTCATCCAACACACTTTGAACAAGAAATGTTGCAGAACAAAAAATGGAAAAACTTGTTCATATGGATGGAGAACGAATTATCAATAGTTGACTTTCGATAAGTTACTTGGATATTTTTGTGTTTATATGTCACTTTGCATTTATTGCTACAAATTGATGACTTCAACATTTTATGGTATTGTCTTCTTGGAAAACCATATGTAGCATTTGTTTGTTTCTCTTGCAGCCACACCACTTGGTTAAGTAGAAGCAAGTATTGAACCACCATATACTCCACTATGGCATTCATCCCGCTACTTATAAACTTGTCTCGGACTTTAACAATCCGCACAATTGGATAAACTTGGCTTGTTGCCTATACAACTAAACTAACCATGTTAGATAGTCTATCATCCAATTGTTTCAACAATTTGCTTCTTCAATGAGTTGGTGATGAAGCACCTACCATCCTTGAAAAAATTTCCTTTATTTTGTCTTCGTTAGAACTCAATATTTCTACCAAACCCCAACAACAGTCAACCACTTCCAAGTAGCACCACAATACACAGTTCAAATCCTCCTCTAGGTCCTCCTCCATACAACCTTCGATATTAAGTTTTAACCACTCAACCTTAGATGTTAGGGGATCTAACTTCTAATAGACCCTGATAAATTGGCTTTATGGACACTCTATATTTTGAATCAATGCCCATTGTATTTAGATTTGTTCTCCACTTTTCGAGTTTAGATCTCAAGCTTAAATTTAGATCAACACTAGTTTATGAATCTTGTTATTTGTAGGAGGCATATCTGTGCTCCATCTTTGTATTTCCATCATTTTATTTTCCAATACAAACACCATAGTTTACCCACAAATGCCCACAATGCATGCAAGCTTGTTGGGAACTATCCTCACTACATTCCACCTTGCCACTACATGCCTTTTCTAGCAGGTTTGAAATGTATTTCTAGCTCCATATTCACATATATATGTATATAAACAATCATGGCCTCTTACTATGGAATTTTCTTGTAGGATGTCTACTTGCCATTATGAAAATTTATGTATTTCAAATACTAATTCTTCCACTTGAAAATCATAGCCTCTGTATAAGCATAAGTTATGTGTATGACCATGCTTATGGCAACACGATTTGCTATGGAAAATCATATTGCACATGGATGTAAGACTTGTGTGTGTATTTGTTATTGGAAGTATGAGTTGCAATTACAAAGCCTAACCCTTATTGGGAATTCTTATCAAATTTAATTGTGATTTAGAAGAAACCATTCGAGCTGATTTATTTTTACTTTTTATTTTTTATAGATCAATGAATTGCTAAGGCCAATCATAACTAAGATTGGGCCTAGTATTTATGTTGTTTTTCATTTACGACCTTAACTCTTCAAATATCCACACCCATATTGTGATGTCATTCTTCCAATACCGAAGATAAAATTACTCTTGTTTTAGGGCCTCAACCATTCCATTGACCAGACACCTCCATTGTGGTTCCATCAAATACCTTATTACACAAAGTACTAATGACATATAGTTGTTGTATTTCTTGACATGGCACCATATTTTTTTATGTTACCAATATCCTAGATGAGGAAACATAAATATTTATATTTCTTATGAGCATCGGTATGCCTACCCCATGAGGAAGAAATATGTGTGATTACTTACTCTTTTGTTGGAGGTTGTTCACATACTTACTCTTTGTTCTATGATGGATCTCTCTATTATTGATAAATTAAAATAGTTGATGTATTTTGACCATACATTTCTCTCCTAACACAACAAATATCCTTACTCTTTGTTCTATGATGGATCTCTCTATTAATGTTAAATTAAAATAGTTGATGTATTTTGACCAACTCATATATGTTATTGATATCATCAATTAAGGTGTACATGCTTCATCAATACTTATATAGAAACATAGATCTTGGGAAAGGGATAAATAAGAGTTAATTCCACCCCATAAGAACTTATTTATGAAAAATATCCAAAACCCCTAGTTGTATTCGCACATAGGTTTTCTCTACAATTTATGAAGAATTTATAAATATAAGGCTCGAGAAGAATGTGAAAAATATTGTATTTTAGCATTGTTACTTTGATGCATTATAAAGAGAATTTTTCTTCCATTTTCCCTCTATGCTGGAGAGTCTACATTGCTCCAAGATGGTGTCATTTTGATTGAAGAAAATAAGAGAAGGGGCCTACCAAGAGGACAAAACCAACAAGAGGAAGGATTTGAGAGCCACTTTCCCATTACATGAGGTATACATAATTTTTTTTCAATCTTGATTTTGTTTAACATAATATAATCTTTCTCCTCCACCCCCCCACACCATTTTAGTATATTTTTTATGATTGAATCTCATTCTTTGGTAGAAATTAGGCTATTAATTTTATGTTGTCCATGCAAGTTATCATTTGGTTTTCAAGATCCACTTGATATATTTGTTGTTAGTGGTTATGTGCAAGCTTTGGAGTCCATTCAAGTCCCTATTGCTCCTCATTTGTCCCAATTTCAATAATCAAGAAGAATATAAGAGAGGATTTGTTAGATTGATGTATTTCTCCTCTCCCTCCTTCCCTGACTTGAATTTAGAAGAGAATGGGTTGTATGTTGAAATATACATGATACATAAAGAACTAGTTGTTTGTTGTCTTATGGGAGATAAAAACATATCACAAGGGGACGAATCTAACTTATCAATAATCATATTCCAACCTAGAAGAATCATTCCATTAATCATGTGTGTACTGATCAAAAGTATATATTGTCCATTGATATAGACATAACCAAGTACAAAAAATTTCATCCCAACCTATAATAATCCATGCCAAAAATTTATAGTAGGTATATTTCCTTTTATATTGTGCTAATAAAAACACTACATGAAAATGCATTGAAATTTAAATAAATTAAACTAAAAATTCCACCCTAAGAAGGTATTGTATTCAAGTCACCTAATCTTCCATTGCTTCCTCCAGTGTTGGCATGGCCTTGTCTAGTTGGTCCATAAGGGGAACTAGTTATGAATTCTACTCTACGAACAAAATGTTTATACTCATTACAACCAACATCCCCATGTTTTTTGTATGGGAGTTATCCAAACAAAGAGTCCCCCATTGAAACTGAGACCAAATAGACAAGATATGGTATAAAAATGAGAAAATATTGACATGAATCACAATTCTATCAAACATTGTCTTCAAATAACTCGGTTGCAAATCAAACTCTAGTCATTTCCTATGAGAAATATTCATGAAGGATTGAAATTATTTCTCAAACTCCTTAAATGACAAGATATGAATGAAAAATTCAATTGCACATTCATCTCTAATCTTGTTCTCCACACTCATTTTTCATTCTAGATGTTACCTACATCTATTCTATTAGGCAGTAGAGTTCTCTCCATAATCTCCCTTTCACATGTTTGTATCCCTCTTTGAACCTCCAAATTTCATAGAATATGACACTTATGGAAACTAAGAAGGAAATCATTGGATTTTACTAATTCATGTAAGAGTTGAATTCCACCAGAACTAGGCCTATACACAATTAAATGCAACTTCTCCATTTTTTATCCGAAAAAAAGATCTTTGCTACTCTATGACGTTAACATGAATTGCATAAAGAACATGAATGAAGCTCGCAAATCCATAAGAAGAGAACCAAACAGCATAGACAATATGCACATAAAGACAACAAGTTGATAACGGAGTTCGTCCAGGATGGACTACGTCTCTGGGCCTGCTTCTCAATAGGAGGGCTGATCTATAATCTCAGCATAAAGGAAAAATACATGGCAATGATACAATGATACCTTGGCGACAATGGCCAGGAAGAGAACTATTTCCCAAAACACAACAAGACTGCTTCTAGCAACTCCGAAGCCTGAAGACGGTGTAAAATGAGTATAAACACTTGTACCTTCCTCCTGCAGAGCTATGCAATCTCCCTTCTCTCCTTTAGCTACAAAGTCTCCACTCCAAAGCATGCTTGACAATGGCAAATGAGAGAGTTTATATAGGCTTGTATGGACTCCTCTCACATGATCCTCATGGTTTCTCAAGTTACAACAATTTTTCCTAAATAGGCATATGGTTACAACTCCATGTTTGGTTATCATGTGGTTGGGCTTTTTATTAAATAATAAACAACCATATTTAAAAATACCCTTTAATTGGCATACCCTTTTGTTGGCTTTTAATATGGTTAAAACCATATTATAACCATACAAACCCAATTTTAAAGCCATAACCAATTCGAACCCACTTAAGAGCCATTTCCAAATTTTTTAAAAGCACGTGTTTAAATAGTGGGCGCGTCCCACGTGGTGGTTGTGCCAACGGGAGGAGGGGATATCACGTGGCCTTGTAACAAACCTTGTCGCGTTGTAACAAACCTTGTTGTATTAAAAACCATGGGTCAGGGCTTGCCCTGGCCCCCTTTTGCGCTATTATAAACTTCCACAAGGTTAAATACAAGAACCTTAACCCACATGCCAAGGACCACACGTAGCCCAAGTGGTGAAGGCACTTAGCATCCTTGGCAGAGGTCATGGGGTCAAACCCCGCGGAGGCCATTATTTTGCATCTGACCATTTTGGCCAATTCGGGCCTGCCACATGGCAGGTATCGATTGGTCCAACTCATCGGCCACTTGTCATCCAACTCAGCTAAGTCATCTACCATTTCGTTGAGCCGTACTGCCATGTCACCATCCATACGCCCAGTCAGCAGTATTCCAGCTCGGATCTGTACTGCCACGTGTCACCTTGTGATTGGTCCGTACTGTACGGATGCCATGTGTCACCCTTTGAGTGATGCCACGTGTTGTCTTTTGGTTGGTCCGTACACTTGCCATGTCATCTTGTCCGTACCATACGGATGCCACGTGTCACCCTGTCAGTGGTGCCACATCGTCAGGTTAGTATAGTATGGATGCCATGTGTCACCCTGTCAGTGGTGCCATGTGGCACCTCTTTTTGCCAAATTTGCCTGTTGACCTTATAGAACAGAATGCGATAACTTTCTCATACGGAGTCCATTTGAGGTGAAACGAACAATGTTGGAATTGTCTCGACGAGCCCTTCGATCTGGTGCTGGTTTCGTTGAGATTGGAGGACTTCAAAAAATTTCCTTCTTGGATCCTCCTGGATCATTCCTCCCCATTGAGAAGCTTTTGGCCTCCAAAAGCCTTTACTAATCAACAGATAGGTGAGGGAATTGCTGCCTCACTTTCTCCTTCTCGATCCACTTGGCTTTGCTTGGATGAGTTCCCTTGATGCCCACTCGAAGACACTCAACATCACCTCTACGAGAAGTCCTTGTCCTTCTATCCAAGATGACATCTTCCTTTAGCTCATCCATGTACTCAGGAGCAAATTCATCAACTGATGGCAATGAGACATTCTCCCTTTTATCCATGATCATGGGAGGCTCATAGAGTTTCAAGTTCTCTACATTCACCACTGAGTAGATCTGCATGTATGGCGGTAGCTCTAAGCGAAAAGCATTCATCCCAATCTTCTCCAAGATGGTGAAGGGACCATATCTGATGGGCTTGAGCTTCTTTCCTTCTCCTTTCATCCTCTCCTTGTTGATGTGAAGCCACACTTAATCTCCCACCTGAAACTGATGATCAACTCTATGCTTGTCATGGCGAGCCTTGTACTGGGCTTGACTCTTCTCCAACTGCTCTTGCACTGCTTGATGTACCTGTTGAACTCTCTGAATGAACTTGCGGGCTCTGTCTTCATCCTTGGAAGTGCTTGAATCAACCTCTCTCCCATAAGTCAAGTCCAATGGAGTCTTTGGAAAGTACCCAAAGCATGTCTGAAATGGCGAGCTCTGAGTGGAAGAATGCATAGCCCTGTTGTAGGCATGCTGCACATACTGGATCTGTTCATCCCATAACTTAGGATGCTTGTTGCAATAGCCTCGAAGCAAATGGACAACTATCCTATTGACTACCTCTGTCTGTCCGTCGGTCTATGGATGGAAAGCGGTGCTCCTCTTCAGCTTGGTGTCCATCATACACCATAACTTTGTCCAAAACTCTCCAAGGAATCGTGAGTCCCGATCCAAGATAATGGACATAGGAAGTCCAAAGTGAACCCATACATGCTGAAAGAAGAGAGAAGCAGCCTGCTCTGCAGTGACCTGCTTTTTACATGGCATAAGAATACACATCTTGCTAAACCTATCCACAACCACATACAAGTAGTCATGACCCCTCCTAGACATAGGCAAACCCCCCACAAAATCCATGGAAATGCTTTCCCAAGGATGGAAAGGAACAAGAAGTGGTGAGTACAGCCCCAATTTTCTATTAGTGGGCTTACAAGTAGAGAACATCATACACCCCTTTACATATTTTGTTACAATGTCTTTCATGCGAGGCCAATACACGAGTCTTTGCAAATGAGCCAAAGTCTTACCTACCCCAAAATGCCCTGATACAAGAGAAGTATGAGCTTCTCGTATTACACGGACTCTTTCACTGATAGGAACACATAGCTTGCCCAAATGATAGAGCAACTTTCCCTGCAAATAGTAGTCTACCACCTGTGTGCCATTGGTTAGCTTCTCATAAATCTCCTTGAAATCATCATCAGTAGCATACTGCTCAATATAACTTTCATGGGATAAAGAAGCATTTTTCAAAACAATAGATGCTACAATAGGAGGTCTAGAAAGCATATCTGCCACTTTGTTACTAGTACCCTTCTTGTCCTTGATAACTGCGGACAACCTGTACATGCCCACATTAGGAAGAGGGGCATCCTGTTGGAGATGAATCTCATGTTGAATATCCCTTTTGAGAGGCAAACCTGTAGGTTCCTGAAATATTTCATCATAGTTAGCCACAATATCAATCATAGCCTTTTTATGAGAAGGATCACAACCTTTGAAAGCATCGGATGCTTCAGCATCTTTTGCTCTCACAACCATGAGCATGTATCTCTTATTAGTGTTGATGAGTCTCTTCATCTGTCCTGCACTAAAAAGAGTGGTGTTAGCCTTCATATTGTGAGCTCTCACTATGTACTCCACCCCATTTTTGGTGAGATGGTACTTGTTCTCATGATGGAAGAATACTGCTTGTCGATCATACAAGTATGGGCTTCCCAATACGATACCGCAGATGTCAAGAGGAACAACATCCAAGTCCACCTCATTGATCAACTTTGAAGCAATAGCAAACCTTAACCTGCATTGCTTAGTCACCTGTAGCTTAGCATTATCACATACCCATCCAAGAGGATAAGGCTTGGGGTGAGGTTTAGTTTGTATGCCCAACTTCTTAACAACTGATTCTGAGATCAAATTTACTTGAGAACCCGGATCAAATAATGTTTCAATCTTTGTATGCTTAGACACAACTTTGATGTGAAACAACTCACTTCTTCTTTTATCATTTTCTTTAGAAACATGAGTAGAACTTGAACCAGTATGAGTAGTTTTGTTACCTTGCATTCCCACGGCTGTAATCATGGCTTCGTCACCTGAGTTGGAACCCAAATCTCGTTGCGCTGTTGCAACGATCTTTTTCTTCTTTTTGCCTCCATAATGCTTTGGCCTCTGTTCAGGATGCAACTTCCAACAACTTTCTTCGTCATGCCCATCAGTGTTGCAATGTTTGCAATGGATCTTTCCTCCTTCCTTCTGGGCAGTAGCTGTCTTCTTGCTCTTGTCTTTCTTTTTGGACTTGTGGTTGTTGTTGGGCTTGAAAGGATTCTTATGATGGTCTTCTTGCAAATGATCCCCCTTGCTCTCAAGATGAGTAGCTTGAACACTTGCTTCATCCACACTAGTAGGATTCAACAACAACAAAGTATGGCGTAGATAATGATGAAGAGCACCAATGTACTTCAAAAGAGTGTCAGGAGAATCTAAAGAAATATTCAACTCTAAAGCTTTCTTTCTAAATTCTTCAGTAAAATTCTAAACACTCTAACCCTTGCCTTGTCTAAAACTTTTCCAATCCATCATAGCCTTTTGAACATAATCCAACGGATAAAATTGCTTACGTAAAGCAGAAATGAAAGCAGACCACGATGAGAGAAGATTACCCATTTGTTTGCTACCTTGCTGAAGCTTGCTTTCCCACCATACAAGTGCGGTGCCTGTCAGCCGATGTGAAGCCAACTGAATATTCACATCTTCTTCTTTGATTTGCTGGACTCAGCAATAGACCTCAATTTGCCTTAACCAATTGTTCAACTTCTCTGCATTCGCTTCCCCATTGAACATGGGCAAATCAAACTTCACATCGAGCTTCAATAAGGGCTTCTTTTGAGGCTCTTTGTGAGGAACCTTGGAATGCTGAGAATGAGATGAGGAAAAAGCACTTGAACTTGTGCTTGAAGCTGAAGGTGAAGAGGGAGGCTCAGGAGGCTCTTCGCCACCTCCTCCTTGGTTAACTGAAGCGCTGCCTTCGTCCTTCACTTCTTTGTCTTCCTTCTTTACTTCACTACCTTTTCTTTCTTTTGCCATGCGTTCTTCATAGTCTGCAAACAACTTGTCTACCTTGTCGGCCATCATATAGAAGACCTTGTGAAAGTTTGCCTCCATCTCGATTTGGGAATCATTAGCATCCATCTTCCTCCTTCGGTGTGCACGTCCGATCTCGGAATTGTAAGGCTCTAATGTACCCTCACCAGCTTGCAGTTTAGCCCTCGTGAGCATCCACACTCACAATCCAACGTCAAATAGACCTGCTCTGATACCACATGATCCGAAAACAAGATCTTTTCTACTCTATGACGTTAACATGAATTGCATAAAGATCATGAATGAAGCTCACAAATCCATAAGAAGAGAACCAAACAGCATAGACAATACGCACATAAAGACAACAAGTTAATAACGGAGTTCGTCCAGGATGGACTACGTCTTCAATCCTGCTTCTCAATAGGAGGGCCGATCTATAATCTCAGCATAAAGGCAAAATACATGGCAATGATACAATGATACCTTGGCGACAATGGCCAGGAAGAGAACCGCTGCCCAAAACACAACAAGACTGCTTCTAGTAACTCCGAAGCCTGAAGATGGTGTAAAATGAGTATAAACACTCGTACCTTCCTCCTGTAGAGTTACGCAATCTCCCTTCTCTCCTTTAGCTACAAAGTCTCCACTCCAAAGCATGCTTGACAATGGCAAATGAGAGAGTTTATATAGGCTTGTATGGACTCCTCTCACATGATCCTCATGGTTTCTCAAGTTACAACAATTTTTCCTAAATAGGCATATGGTTACAACTCCATGTTTGGTTATCATGTGGTTGGGATTTTTATTAAATAATAAATAACCATATTTAAAAATACCCTTTAATTGGCATACCCTTTTGTTGGCTTTTAATATGGTTAAACCCATATTATAACCATACAAACCCACTTTTAAATCCATAACCAATTCAATCCCACTTAAGAGCCATTTCCAAAGTTTTTAAAAGCACGTGTGTTTAAATAGTGGGCGTGTACCACGTGGTGGTTGTGCCAATGGGAGGAGGGGATATCACGTGGCCTTGTAACAAACCTTGTCGCGTTGTAACAAACGTTGTTGTACTAAAAACCATGGGTCGGGGCTTGCCTAGGCCCCCTTTTGCACTATTATAAACTTCCACAAGGTTAAATACAAGAACCTTAACCCACATACCAAGGACCACACGTAGCCCAAGTGGTGAAGGCGCTTAGCATCCTTGGCAGAGGTCATGGGTTCAAACCCCGTGGAGGCCAATATTTTGCATGTGACCATTTTGGCCAATTCGGGCCTGCCACGTGGCAAGTACCGATTGGTCCAACTCATCCGCCACTTGTCGTCCCGCTCAGCTGAGTCATCTGCCACGTCGTCGAGCCGTATTGCCACGTCACCATCCGTACGCCCAGTCAGCAGTATGCCAGCTCGGATCTGTACTACCACGTGTCACCTTGTGATTGGTCCGTACTGTACGGATGCCATGTGTCACCCTCTGGGTGATGCCACGTGTCGTCTTTTTTGGTTGGTCCGTACACCTGTCATGTCATCTTGTTCGTACTGTATAGATGCCATGTGTCACCCTATCAGTGGTGCCACATCATCAGGTTTGTACAGTACGGATTCCACGTGTCACCCTATCAGTGGTGCCACGTGGCACCTCTTTTTGCCAAATTTGCTTGTTGACCTTATAGAACAGAATGCGATAACTTTCTCATACCGAGTCCGTTTGAGGTGAAACGAACGCCATTGGAATCGTCTCGACGAGCCCTTCGATCTGGTGCTAGTTTTGCTGAGATTGGAGGACTTCAAAAATTTTCCTTCTTGGATCCTCCTGGATCAATTTTCTACCTCTGCTACCGCACAATCATGTATTGGGGGAGAAGAAGACATGCTACAAACAAACATATCCAGATAGATCCATAGAATCAACCCACATGAGACCAAACTCCCATCCAATGTACCATTCAAGAGTGCATCCATCATCAAAAGTGTAACATCCCCAGTTTGGCCCCATGGCATTAACATTATAAACGATGTAATATTGTTAGGAAATCATGGTGAGGAGCTCAAGGCCAAGGCCCCGCCATCGATTTCGTGATGCATATGGTTTGCGTGCTAGCAATGCACGGTGGAAATTCAAATAGCATGTAATATGCATTTTAATAAAAAATACCCACAACTAGCTATGCAATGCAACAAAGAGATGGGGGCATGATTTCACAAGGAATTGGGAGGGAAAAACATTCAAACCCTTGATCCAATAGAGTCAAGCCAAGTGTCCATGAGAAAACCCATCAAACCCTTAGCTACCCATGTTGACTTTTGTACCCAACCATTGAATTCTCCCAAGAGTTGGTTGGGGAAATTAATGCCTTGGGAATGGGGAGGTATGGCTGTCCAAAATTAGGTATGGGCAAGCCACCCTCCATGGAAAAACGTGTTGGCCTCTTGGGGGAAAGAATAGAGCCACGAAATGGCTGCCTAAGCCATTATTCAGCATGGCCTTGCTCTCTCACGCAGCTCTAGCTGCCTGGGCGTTTCCTCCCTCATTTTTCTGTGTTTCCCTTCATCCTTTAGCTGGGAAGGGGCGTTTTTGTGCTGGTTACCAGTGGGGAAAGAGAGCAGAACGTTTTGGATCTTCCTAGAGGTCGTTTAGGCCATTGGAAGGGATCCTAACCCGTGGAGAGAAATCGGTTTTGCTCCCTGGGGTTGAAAATGAAATTCCACAGTTCATTGGGTGAACCACGAGCTGGGAGAACCAATGTGGACCCTGTATCGTGAACACCTCTGTTGTAAATGTGTAACCCTGTCAATAGTCGTTTTGTTGTGAGAAGAAAGAGTATGTTGGGGTATGGGTGATGGGTAATCCATTATTCTGGCTTGGCTAAGATAAAAGGGTTATTGGGCAGTGGTTGAGCTGGAATGTACCCTTTTCCTTGTGAGAATCATGCCCAGCTCGGGGGTGGCCTTCGGACGGACTCAGTATAAGCTGTCGAAGAGCCTATGGTTGGGTGGAACGTTGCAGCGACATAGCTAGTTGCTTGGGACTACTCTGTTAAAGATAAGTATTCTCTGGTGCCATCTTTCAATTATTTAATTGATGAATATCTTGAACGTATGGCGAATGTGTAAATGAAATTACTTCTGCTGTGTAATGTAAATATTTATGACTCTTCATATGTATGGAATGCTTACTTAATTGGTACATGGGGCTGGATGCCCGGTTTTAGCCTCACGATCCCCTCCATTGCACTGGTATGATGGGTGGGGACGTGACAGAAAGAGCCATAGTAATTGAAGAATCCAATATTCGCATTAACTTCATGTCTCCTCGTCGACACTTAGAACAACATGTTGAGAGCATAATAACCTCTGCATGTGACCCCATTAATGTCACGAGAGAGGAGTGGAATAAGGAAACCCCCCATTCATCCTTGTTATTCCTTCCTCCATTGATGCACTCATGTTGGATTGATAATCAACCTCGTCACTTTTTACCCCCTTAAAATTTGATAAGAGATTGATTCAAAATGATAACACAGATAACTCACTCTTTGAGTGAGGCATGAGAGTCCAAATTCATTTAGGGGGGTTTAATAATACAATGATCTAATAATGATTGAACAATATCCTTATACTGATGCCTAAAAATATATTTCTCCTTCGTATGGATAGCCCTTGAAAATTTTCTAGCACCTCCACCTCATTATTGGATGCATTTCTAATCTCCATGCAAACTCCATAACTATATTCCATAATATCTCATAAATACATATAGTCCCTTGATATAAGATTATGAGATCATAGAAAATTATGTTATAATTAGATATGGTTGAGAATTTCATTCAAACTATTTCAAGAAATATCTCCCAGGTATGAATTAACTAATGAAGTGGAGTAGTTCATCTGGAAGCCTCATGAATAAGTCTTGCATGATGAGAGTGCACTATGACAGTTGAAAACGCTTCTGCTAAGTTAAAGTAGATAGGATGAATAAATGGAAGGCAAGAAGCTACCTATGAAATATGATAGACCATAAATCCATTTCAACCTCGCATCCTTTCTAAAAACTATGTGACTTTATTCTCACTTTGTAAATGCTCAAAGTTTAGATGAGAGTTTCAATGTATGGATAGATATATTTTCTTGATAGGATATCACTACATGTTGTTGGTCAACAAAAGCAAACAAATAAAGTTGTGTAATATTATTAGATATATATCTTCTGGTGACATAAGCACGTGGTGTTGTCCAACATGAAATATTACATTGAAACATTTAAGTGGCACAAGCCACTAAAATTATCTTTATAATAAAACATTTCGGTGGCTCCAATAGTCCTTTGGGTGTGGATTCATTGATTTAAACCCATTCATGCCCATTAGGTTCTGATCTATTAGATAAACAAGCTTTTACGCCATTATTCACAACAAGAGATCATAGCAACCATTATGCAACTAGATAGTAAAGTAAAGTAGGCATTATACAACAAGCAATATATCATGCATATGCAAAATAAAAGTTTATTTTAGTCAAATATCTTATTATATTCATCATCTTTGCAAGATTTGATACAATGAGGGTTACGATACCCTCAAGGAATAATTGGATAGATTATAATAGAACCATGCATTTGCATTAAACTTAGCTTAACTAGACCTCACAGATTGCATGTACAAAAAACCTACAAGACCAAAAACTCAAACCCTCTTTCTTAGCCTGACTAGCTTCATGTACAACCATATCGAGGTTATTTGGACCATTTCAATAGATCATGTCAATACCACTATGACTTGATCAAAACCACTTATTCAACCCACTATATATTTGGTTGGTGCTAAGACTTTTGAATACTTTGTCTCTGAAGTCTTCAATCCCCTTCCTTCATTACTGCAATTATTAATTGTCTCTGTTCATCCCAATCTTCTAGCAAAACATAGATAGACAGAGTTATTTTGTCACCTAATTCATGTTCATTTCCTTTATAGTCCCAAACATAGTAAAATTTCTCTATGCAGATTCTACAAAAAGGGCCTAAGATCAAAATACAAAAGCATTTGTTCATAAAAAACAAGACTTTGTTTTCTTGTCAGTGTAGTCCATCCAATTTTCAGAATTGTTTGCATCTCCCTACTTCTTGAAATTCCCATTGTCTTCTCTACTGGAGGCCACTTCCTCGTTGTTGTCTTGAGCTGGAAAATTCAATTCTGGAAGCACAAATGGTTTGAAGAAGTCGCCTGAATTTTCCTTTTGTTTTTTCCTTGCTTCCATACCTTCAGTTATAGAACACAATGTGTTGCACTCATCCTCCAATTTATCTTGTTTAGCCTTCATTTTTCCAAGATGTTCTAGAATTACCAGCTACTATTTCGACAGTCTGCGGTTTTGAAAATACAAGGACTGTAGAGTAGGCTCTACTTCTTCTTCCTCCTGGATGGGTTTCCTTACTAAGATTGGATTTACTAGAATAGCTCCTTTCCTTTCATGTTCCATAGCCCTATCTAATTTTTTGTCTCCTCTTCGAAATAGCCAATGGTATCGTGATCTCCAGGTTGTGCACCCTATTTACTATTTGTCATAAGACCATCAACCTTGAGCCTCTTTTTAAGCTGAATTACGTGTTTTCACTTCCTTATTCCCACAATTTTAAGTAATGAAGCATTATTCTTCTTGATTACCTTCATGTGGTTTGATGTCATATTAACTACTACATTATGTACTTTCTGGTCCTAGTTCTTCGAATTTCACTGGTTCCTCCATTCACACTAACTCCCACACCATTACATGTTTGATATAGTACAGAGTGATAGAAGCTGGTAGACCTCTCCATTAATATTAATTATGATCATAATAATGTAGACATGAATTCCCCTTATGTCATCCAGTCTTCCCCGGCCATTGATTTTACCCTCCCTCCATGGCTTCATGCGGGGAATTGAGAATTCACATGTATGTTTGAATATGGTTACAATTGATATACCATTTAAGCATAAATGAAGTATACAAGGTTAAGGTATTTCTCTTTTAATTAGCTTTCCATTAATTCTTAGTCTTTCTGCCACCTTCCTTGTGGCGAGATTTGCATGATTATCTTTATTTAGTTAATAAATTTTTACTTTGCATGAAATTTCAATTTTATGAAAAAATGCTTCCTTTGACTTAATATATGAAAAGTATACACAAATAGGGAAAGTTTACAAAAGAAAGTGGGCCGTGTGGGTGACCAACACATGATAGAAATAGTAGGCTTCAAAATCCATTAAAGCTACCAAAATTGACATAGATCATCTAGTATAAACATATTTCCTCCTAGCTATAGTCATTTTAATCGAATATCCTCATAGATCCAATTGGTCATCATCATTTAAATAAAATGTCCTCGTAAATCCACTTGGACAAATAAAAAAAGATTCTAAGTCTCAAAAAAGATATGTAATACATAGCAAGTTTGGTAGTGCAAGGGTTAGAAAGCTATCATTCAATATTCATGTTGGAAGGCTACATCGAGTTGTGGTGATGCTCTCTCCTCTCTCACACAACTATACCAACTTTGTAATGTGGATTTCCTTTGCTATGATGATTTTGTCAAGAACAAATAGAAGGGGCGACCATTTTAGTAGGAGGATCTCTATTTTTGGTCACTCATGCTACTATTGTAGTCCCATCCAATCCTAAAAAAAATTGTATAACTAGCTCTTTTCCATGGATCTTTGTAATATTGTTCGTGCATTCTATCCATGGATAATGATTGGAGTTATAATGTACATGAGAACCTGCAAGTCCTGTTCATTATGGATGTGCTTAATATCTAGTTTGACTTGCAATGATAATGTTTGATGGAGAAACTACCTACAAGAAGCACACACAATATCCAACATTGCAGTTTGTAGACAATCTAGCCCAAATTCTTCTAACACGGACACCATCTCCATCAACTGCAACCAAATGTTCTCCAAATAAACTCGCACTATCTCCAAATATTAATGCTCCAAATGATTCATTTCTCATATCTGCATTTCTGTATCCAAAGAGACCTTGTCCAACTAGATGTGTAATTAATGGTGACCTTATTGAAGTTCCTCGTGACTTTGCTTATCTTGAAAAACCTTCTACATAACTTAATCCATGGTTGAAGTGAGCCATTTGTTACAAAATTTGGAGTAGATTAGCTATTCACATTTTCTACTTGGTCTAATGCAGTATGTCAAGGACCACCTTAGTGGACAACAATTCAACAATAAACATTGGCAGTAGACTGTTCAAATTGCATCTGCATATATGCTTCTAAAGTAGGGTTAGCCTACAATCATTTGAAGGTTTGGAGGACCCTCCAGATGGCTTGATAATAACTAGGGTCTTGTGCCAACTGCTCAATCTGCAACATAATCAATAACTTATCCAGAGGTGAAGGCAATGTAGTTGTGGTGAGGGTTGGAGTAGTCCTTCTTGGAGTAAATATATTCTCTTTATCTTCCTCTTTAGCATTCTTCTTGGTGTATCCTCCTCCCACTGCTCTTCATTTTCTAGAAATCCATTCATACCATGAGATTGGTGGTTTGGATAATTATCTTTACTAGAAATACATACCCCTACACCTGTACTCAAACCTCCAATGCAATCACTATAGAGTCTCTATGTGTGGTTCCCACAATATTGCTTAATCACGGTAGTGTCTATTCCTAGGGAGGAGGAGGATTATCAATGTCTTGTGTTGCATTCTCAATGAAGGTGCTACAAATTCCAACAAGGGAATCTTGATCATCATCCTCAATGTGGACCAATGAAATGGCAGGGACATTCTTCTCATCATACTCCTGGAAGGATATCAATGTCTCCTTCATAGAATACAACCCTTTATTTCTTGCAAAATCCACTAACTTTGTATACAAGTCCTCACCTACAATGATTTGTGGTTGACCAAAGCATTGGATGGTGGAACTAACATGGTTTTTGGTAGGTGTAGTGCTAGTGCAAAACTTTATGGCCATGAGTGGCGTAAGACAAATGGAAAGCATCACAAAATTGAGTGGTTGCACAAGCTTAGAATTCTTTTGTGGGATATCGCCCTGAAAGAAGGTTGAAAATATCATATGTACTTCTTTAAATCTCATATTCCTAAGAAATTGGAATCATTTCGAATCTGATTTCCCCACAATTGAGGCATGTAATCCCATGCAAACCCACCAAGGCTCATACTTTATTGAAAAAATAGACTACTCTTGGGTAGGTTGGTTTCCAACCCTTTGGATGTTTCCATTTAAACATCGAAAAATCTAAAAGAAGGTTGACACATATAAAATCAATGCTTGTGGCATGAGTATGTATGCAAGCAACCATTACTTTGTTCATGGGAAAGGTGCACTAGTTCAATCATAACCTTGGATACAAAACATTACAATTAACACAATGTCTAAAGAACACTCAGCTTTGGTAGGATGCTGCATCAATGACCAGTTGTGATCTGGTAGGTGACCTGAATGCACTCATCCCCTATGAAAAGAATGATTGCATCATGGCCTCATCTCTCGGTTCTTTGATTCTCATACAAACTCAACTCTCCTATCCTCTTTCCATGCTTCCCATCTCTTTAAAGTGCTTCCATAACATCTTTCCCCTCCATGGACATGAATATGAGCATAATAAAATCTTGGGCATGACTAGGGTAAACTTGATCTATTCATAAAGTGTTTTGATGCATTTAATTGATTAAAACCTTAGTGCACCAGGAAACTACACCTACTCTATTAAAAGTTGGAATCTATACCTAGTGCATCAAGATGGAGTCACATAACAACTTGAACTCTAACTTTCAAGCATGGCCACTAACTACCTTCACCTTTCCCTATGACCTTTCCTATGTCTATAAGAAGAAGAACACAAGATTTGATGGTTTTCCCCAAAATACTTGTCTTAATCTATGTGGATGTATTGTTCATTATTCGGCTATGCATGTTTTATGTTATGAGTGTATTTCCAGTTTATTAATGTTGCTAGCGTCGTTGTAGGATACATTGATAAGAAACTGTGAAATCTAAGATTTAAGCTAAAATTTCTACATGGTCAAGTAGATAACTTATGAGCTGACAACAGTTCGAGTAACTCTCTCAGATGCAGAAGTGGCATGCTCAGCCTCGAAGGGATTCCCAAAGGAGTGGAATCCATTTGTTTCGGGAATTGTTTCCAAAGAGAATCTTCCAAGATGGGATAGGCTATGGGATGATTGTTTCCAAGAGGAGATCAGGAGAGGTAAGGATGTGGATGAAGAAGAGGATGAGGAGAATCTTGCTCTCACATCCAAGAAGGGAACAAAAGGAAAGAAGTTTACAGTTTCAAGTGGAGGAGCCACAGGTAGTGGCAAACCAAAGAAATATCTATCAAGGATCAAATTCTATGTGTGTGGAGAGTTCGTCCACTATGCCATTCAAAGTCGTCAATTCAAGAGGGGCTAGGGGACAAAGAGAAACAAACAACAAGTGGTTGCTCGGGCTGAGGAGGACCATGATGAAGATGAGGAGGAGCAACAAGTGGCTGCTACAGCTCACTAGTTCTCCAAGATGTTTAGGGAGGAGTACACGCTTTTCCTTGATTTAGTACAAAGTCCCAGAGAGTGGTGGTGCCTAGACAGTGGTTCCACCTGTCACATGACTGGAGCGAGGTATGCGTTCCAGGATTTCTCAACATGTAACAAAATCTATGTGAGTTGTGGGGTTCACAATAATGTGGTAGTAGTCAAAGGAGAAGGAACTGTGACACTCTAAATAGAGTTAGGTAAGACTCTTAGGGTGACTAGGGTTCTCTTTGTTCCTGAGATGAGCATCATTGTGCTCTCAATTTCAGCCTCGGAGGATCAAGGCTATGTAGTAGGTTTTCATGGATATGGAGTTTATAGTCGCTCCTTGTGGGGATAGGCTCCAGGAGTTCCTGTGATGATTGGTATCAGTGAGGACTGTCTTTACAGGTTATGGGGGAAACCCATCTACAACTTCAGAGGAAGAAGTGATGGGTCAGTTGGAGCATACTTGAGAGAGAAGGAGGCTCTCCTTAGCAAACCCACATGGTGGGAATTGTCCCTATTGGATGAGTGGGGATACTCAGATGATCTCAGTGTAGGTGGTAGTAGCAACTACATGACAAAGAAAGCCGAGTATATAGATTCAGAGGCAGTAGGTCTCTTAGATTTAGAGGCAGAGACCCACTAAGGTGTTGAACATGGAGGAGGTAGCTCTAGTGTAAGTACCTCCATCTCTCAGAACATAAGAACTGTTAAAAACCAAAAACATTATTTGTGGAAAATGAGAACTGTTAAAACTGATATAGTCCCAATGCCTCAAAATAGTCCCAAGTATATCAGTGTTTAATGAAATAGTATCACTTGGTAAGGAATTCTAGCAGTTGTCTGTCTATAATTCGAAGACACGAGTGAATTATGGTGTCTTGTCAATTGAATTATGGCATATTGTATAGTTCAATTTGATTGTAGACTTATAAATATTGCAAAGTTAATGTTGAAAAACAAAATACTTTTATATCTTGTCAGGAGATGGTTGGCACTAAATTATGTAATATAATTTATGGTTGTTAATTAATTTGTATAACAAGCGGAAGCTAAATTCAGTGCCAATTAAGGATCCAAACCTAGCAGTACTTAGGAAGCAAAATAAGAAGCAATTCAAGAAGCAAACAAAGAAGTAATAATGGAATCAATATTAGAAGCAACAACAGACACAAAAATGGAAGCAAGAAAAGAAGCAATAATGGAAGCAAAGTTAGATGCAACCAAAGACACTATATTGGAAGAAAAAATAGACATAACAAACGACGCAATAATGGAAGAAAAACTTGGCGTAAATTAGGAAGCCAAAAATGAAGCAACTTTGGAATCCATACCAGAAGCAACATAGGAAGTAAGATTGGAAGCAAAACTAGAAACACAAAAGGAAACAACACTCAATGTTAAATGAGAAAAAACACTTGACACTAATCAAGAAGTTAAAATCCGAGCAAAAATGGAAGCTAAAGTGGACGCCCAATATGAAGCAATACTAGAAGGCAAATAGGAAGCTAAAACTAGATTTAATCTAGGCTCTATAACTGGCTTAACTTATTCAATCGGCGTAATCCTTGGCACAATTCAAACTGCTTTTCTAGACACTATGGTCGACGCTAAACAAGAAGCAAAAGTCGATGAAAATTTCGGCATTAATTCCAGTGCCCAGTGAAGAAGCATCGTGGCACCAACTTTTGCGCTGGGAATTTGGCCCAATTTGGAAAACAAAATATAGTAAAAACTGGCGCTATTTCCAACACTAGTGCCTTGTTTTGTTGTAGTGTCTTGTGACATTTAAATATTTAAATGCTACTAAAAAATGCTTAATAGTAATGTAATAAAAGAGCATATGATAAAACAAATACAAAAAAAAATGAATACCATTGTATTGTTACTTCATGTTCCAAAAGGAAAAAATGCCCATTTAGTATCAGACACCACCTTTCCAATTCACACAACCTTGAATTTTCATTTTCACATCCAAAGATATATGTCTGTTTAGATTTCTTTTAGCAAAATGCTACAAGGAGTATACCACTTGATTTATAAATTGACCTAACCAATTTCAAATGTGAATTTATATTATTTAAACATTGACAAACAATTATTTCCTTAAAGAAAATGTTTCCCGGGGAATCAACAATCGATTACTTCATACAACCAAAACCTAGAGAGGAAACATAGATAAATACATTCAAGTGCATACAATACTTATGCCCCTAAATGGCTTATGCCAACAACCCACAGCTCAAAAAAAAAGAAAAACACCTCTGTCTAAGCTTGTAATACCCCAATTTTGGACTTTGAACCCTTATTATATTTTGATAAGTATTATTTCATTTTTTTATATTATATTTTGATAAGTATTATTTCATTTTTTACTTAGTTGATATTAGAAATTTGAAAAGTTAATTTCTAATGACCATGTGGACTAGCACATTAATGAGATGGGAGTCACAGTCTCTTAAGGCTTGGAGGGAAAAATCCTATTAAATAACAATGAGAAATTATTATTGGAGAATATGGCAAACCTTAAAGAAAAGATGTGAGAGAATAATGAATTAAAAGAATTAACTAAATGAGAGTTTTCACACCTAAGAATATAAAAAGTGAAACTCATTCAAACCATTCATTCTGAAAACTATGAACAACAATTCTGAACTCTCTCATGAGGATAATCACCCAAGTGAAATGGGAACTGGGAAGAACAACAACCAGAGTAACTGAAGACAAGTAAAGAGGGATAGTTTTGGAACACAAAACTGGACCAGATTAAGAGCAATCAGAACAGTTGGGTATAGCTTGGACACTTGGTTGTGTTCAGGTAGGAGCACTACCCCAAGCTTGCAGGAGCACTGCAGAAAATACCCTAAATAGGCTGTGATTTTAATTATTCTCTTAATGGTTGAGACTTAAAATCCCCCGGAGCATCCTGGAGCTCAAGAGCACTGAGTTGGATGTTGGGTTGCCTGCTACCACAGATATTTACTAAACAACTTGGGGAACAAGTTAAGGGTAAATAAAATTTAATTCCTGAACTAAAGGGGACTGTGAACTCAGCTCGGGGGTGTCCTGAAAACAAGGTGAACTTGCCGATCAAAGGCTGGGAGGTTTGTGCTAGGTCCACTAGTCTTCAGATTTCATATAAGTCTATTTGTTGCATTTATCTACTATATTTTATGGAACAATTGCTAGGGTTATTGTTGTATAACTCTGATCTACTATTGGATGGATTGTTTATCAGGTCTGAATATGATTGTGTGATTATACTGAACTTGGTTAATAGATCATGGATAGACTTTTAGGTCTCTGTTTTATTATGCAGATTTATGATCTATTGGAGACATTTCAATTTCATAGTCTGTGGTTGATTTACACATTTTTTATAAAGTAATCAATTATACATGTAAAATAAATGATAACATATGATCCGATGATAGGAAGTATGAATGATCATAGCTTATATTCAACCCTAAGGATATGTTGACTATATGTTATAGAACAGGTTTCTTGTATTCATCATATCCTTATTATTTATGTTCCAGTTTATTGGCCGAAAAGAGGCAGATATGTAAACCATGTGGTTTACATATCTAGACATGGCATTACTTAAGTTTTATTTCTATTATTGTATAGATAAACAAATATGTTGAAAATGATTATAAACCTACCGTGAATGGTTTTTCATTGAACTTGACAGAGTTTATAAATTCTGAATAATTTGATTTATAAATAGCATCTGCAACTTCAATATGGAAATTGTTTTTGTAAACAATAAATAAATCTCAGAAAGCATTGTTAATGTCAGAATGCGTTTTAAATCTGAGTATGCACGCTATTCTAATTCCTGGGTGAAATGTCATTTTATATCAACTCTGTTCATACGTATTTATGGAAATAAGATTCGATACAGTCCCATTGCTTTCATTAAACAAATACAAAGAAATGTGTAGGATGCATTAAGTTATGCTTGAAGGCGTTATTACAGGGGTAATTTCATACTATGCCTCGGCATAGGAGCTCAACTTATGGATGAAGCTAGATACCTTAAGAGGGTGTGTGCAAGAAGATGAGGGTCACTTTAGATGCAATGCTACTTTTTCAAAACTCGTTCCTGATACATAAAACATAATTCGTTTATGATGTTTAGCACCTGCCATGGTAAGACCCGAGCCTAACATGTCATTGGACATGTAGTCTAGGTAACAATAACGCGTACGCGTTATATCACTACAAAATGCGTATGCGTTATATAACTACAAAACGCGTACGTGTTATGTAGTTACAAAACGCGTACACGTTATGTAAATCTAAAAAACAATTTAAATACATAGTCCCGACGATTTCCGACCACCCGCGGCACTCACGCATCAGAAACGCGAAATTGACACTAGACGAGGACGGTTTGTGGCCCACTCAAGTATCGGTGTTGCTCGATTTAGCTGGAGGGGACAAATTCACCGGTAGATTGTCATCCAATCAGGTAATTCATTCACCCATACTCTTTTTTTATCATTTTTAACCTAAATTATTATTTTTTTTTGTTTAAAAAAACCTAGTTTTTTAATATTGATAAAATTGGGAATAACCCAATATTTCATTAAATTCACATCTCCCTCAATCTCCCTCAACCAAGATGAATAAATAATTAAAATGAATCGTTTTTAAAAAACTCAAAAATTCGTAATCCAACCTAAAATTGAAAAAAATAGAACTCGGACCCCCTTTCTACAATGTATCCATCTAAGTCACCCAACACGAGGACACGGGACACGAGTGTCCCCGCCGCCAACCACAACTCACTAAATATAATGAAAATGAGTGCACTCATGTCTTTTCATTAGCTGGCAAGGTTTCGTATCATGTGAAAATGTTTTGTATAATGTGAAAAGATAATGATACTCTGAACTTATGAGGCACCAATTGGAGAGACTGCGACTACTGCTGTGGAATCAGGTGTGGCGACTGCTGGCAGTTTGGCCCCCACTTGCAGTCGTTCTTAAGAGATAGGTACATCTGCACCATGCCTGTTTACATCAAATCCAAATACATACAATTATCATATAATGCTGAAACGATTGAAAGGAAATTTATAACAACTGATACAGATAACGCAGTACACCCCATCCCGTAGCTAGTTTTCATAATACCATCCAGCCTGGAAGCCCTTTTTGCTGTGGAATAAAACAATCCGAACGAGAATCGAACCCCTGACGAACAGTGGGAAATTTAAAAAGCAAAAGAAGAGAAATTGCTAGAAATGGAGATGAAAGAAAGGTTAGAAAAGAAACAACAACAAATTACTTCACTTCTGATTTCTCAGATGCCTCTGCTTCTCATGTAACACTCTCCTACCGATACATATCAGGAGGCCAATGCCAGGAAAATGTGTCGATGAGTTCGCCAGGACGGGAATTATGGAATATCGGAGAGGGGAAGCATGCCGCAGACCCTTCCTCGAAAGGGATTATGTCAGGCAGCATCTTTGAACTCAATAAAGTCGAGCAAGCACATCCACAAGTTTGAGTTGGAGATCTATTGGGTGGATGCAGGTGTTGAGTTACCAGTGGTTTTGTGCAGCCGGATAGGGTTCGCACATGGAGGTAAAAAGCGGGCCTGAAGCTCTCTCTGAGCCCGCTTCCTTGTAACCAGGCTTCAAATTTGAAGCCTTTAGGGCCCTTCAGAGGTCATTTTACACGTCATAGAAGGCCACTTCAAATTTTACCATGCAAAAAAAATTTAATTTCATGGTAAGCCCTTCAATAATTAAATTAACCAGTACTGTTTAAAATTGCAACAGAAGGGTAGCTTCAAATTTCACCCGTCAACAGTTTTTAGTGGGAAATTGGGAATGCGGCTACTAGCTAGGTGACTTGGGAGTGGGACTCGGTTACTCTCCAATATCCACGTGTTCGATCATCCATGGATCATGGACCATTGGGCCTCTAATAATATCATTGTGCAACTTACGTGGATGGGCTTACACTGAGCAACCCATGGCTTGAACGCTTCGAAGTTCTCGTGTTTGTAGCGAGCGCTTACGTTTTTAACACATTTCATGGCATCAACAAAATTATTAAACCTAGTAGGTGGCTCATACATGTTGTTGCTAGCGGGCTTACCAAGTTACAAGTTATCACATACCAATTCGTGAATGCTGACTCCGTGAGTTAATTGAGTATTCAATGTATAATATATTATGTTAATGTGCCCCCGCGAATTTGGCATTTCAGACAAAATCCACAATCCATAAACTTCTTGTAATGTTGCAAGTTGTTGCTCCTGCCCGTGGCCCCTACCTATAGCCCTGTTTTTTCTTTATTGTATCAAGTTAATCCTACCGTCTACGGCTCCCAACCTCACACCCTGTGTTTTCTTTGTTGTATCAAGTCAATCCTGCAGCTCCCGAGTTCCACCTTTTGTTTTCTTTGTTGTATCAAGTCAATGCTCGAATTCCATGCTTCCATGGCTCCGACCATCAATATATAATATTGCATGAATAGAAACAAGCTTTTTCTTATACCCCTATTCCACTGTGGTTGAGCTACTTCCAAGTTCCACCTACCCTATCTCCTCCAGTCTTCCAGGATAGTTTGCGAAGCGAAGCTGGCAATGCCAGCCTGCCATAAACATATTTAAAGAAATTCGTTTTCTTTGAGGAGCTCAAATTCAAGGCTGACTAGATTTTTGACATCCTATGAATTTACAGGTTTGCTATATCCACTGAAAAATAAAGCCTCTCAACTTTACTACGTCAGTAAACATTGAAATTTTGATGTACTATTACATTTTCAAATGAAAAGAATAACTTATTATTAATAAAAAAATCAAATCACATTAATATATTAATGAATTTGAATTTAGCTTCCCAATATTAAAATAAATTATACATTTTAAATGATCCACAACCAAATATTATCCTGAGAAGGAAATGGAAAAAAAGGAATTTCCTTAACACAACATGCTATTTCCTTATGATGATGCTTTTACGTTTATGATTACCAACCTTGGAATCAGGTTTGGTTATCCGAAGGTGTAATATCTTCTAAGCTAAGTCAATAGGTAGGGATGTTGGTATTGATATAATTATGACAAAGTTTTATAAAGGATTAGGAACAATTCCGTTGGCTTGTAGATGACATATTTATGGATAAAAAGCTTGTTGTTATGAGATAATGACATCATGCCTCAAAAACATGTCCCATACAATCTAATGTTAATGGGCGCTCTACATAGAAATTGGAATGTCAACATTTGTGAGTACAATAAATATGTTGATGATTTTGGCCTACTACAACTTTAATATATTGAGTGGATTGATAACCTTCACAATTATATAAGAGATTGTACCTATGACTAGGAGGAGAGTTAACAATGCAACAAAATCACGTAATCGAATTTTGTGCATAAAATGAACATAAGACTCCCACCAAATTTCACTGAATCTACGTCTTAACAAAAGAACTCATCGTTTCACAGGATTCCACCCCATCAATCCTTTTAACAGTAATGGCCATAACAGTTGCTACAACCCTAGCGCGAGAAAAATCAATCGAGCTACGCATGACAATACTTGAAACCAGACTTCTTGAACTCCCTATTACATCATAGGAATCAATACTAATTTCTCCACAACATGTGGCACCCTCAATATCTTCCATCACCGCAATTTACATTTGATAAAAAACTTGTTCCCAAATAGTAATTACCCCATTCTTTGCTCTAAAAAGGCCTCGGTTAACCTAGAATCCAATCCATGCAACATGAACACATCCATATATACACATAGAATAAATATTAATAAATTTCTCATAGCCCTTCAATAATGTTCAATATCTCATAGCCCTTCATAGTGAAATGGGACCCCACCCTTCAAATTTGATCCCTGGTCCCCACTAGACACGATGACCCCCCGGAATTAAGACACGTAGGACACGGTGACCCCCAGAATTAATATATTTTAAAAATATATTAAAATTTAAAAATATAGACATATAGATCCAATAAAATTTAACATTTACAATTACAAATATTCAATAGAAATTACATTTACAATTACTAATATGAAATATTCAATAGAAATTAGATCATTCACAAATCACAACACATTTGTCATTCACAATCACAAATCACAATGAGACATTGAGACACATAGATGCAAACTCATCACTGCCCTGATCCTCCTCCTCCATGCCTGAATCAACAAACTCATCACTGCCCTGATCCTCCTCCTCCTCCTCTCTGCCAATCTGACTAACTTACTTTTTAATTGTCAAATGTTTAATTTTAAGTTTTAAATGTATGTAAGTGAATGCCATTAAATTGCTTATGTGAGTTTGATTTAATACATGTTCAATTTTGAAGAGACGTCATTATATACCATGTATATGTTTCTAATGATTTTCGTATTAATGTCTTTATTGCAGTTGCGGCTATGGATACCAATGCCGAGATATTGATTGAGCTTGCCCAATTGAGGGGCATAAGTGCAGCTTTTAGTGGTGGTGACAGGATTCGCCGTTCACTTGCATCAACCTTGGATGCAATTGTGGACACCATTTCACAATCTACGAATGTCCTATATGATATTGCATCTTACAGAGAAAGAAAAAGACAACAATATGCTGACGGGCTAGATTACAATGCAGTAAAAAAGTTGAAAATATCCAAAGAGCTTATATTTGCATTGTTTAGGGACCCTCGGACGGGGGAAATCCCAAATGCAAGCAGGTCGCATATCTCCATTGAGTGGTGCACGTTTCAACCATTTGTTGATAACTGGATGGAAAGATGGTACATGGTTTTTGATATGCCACCACACAACAACAGGGAAATTCCCTTATATTTCCTTCGAAAGATGTACGCAGAGTTCGTGTTGCATAAACACATTAACTATTTTGACATCTTACAGTTTCAGGGGATCGGTGGGGGGATGCCCCAAAACCGACCCAATGCCAGGCTTCGAGACCAGGATCGCCCTATCCCTGCACCTCGCAGGCAGTTTCCTGGGCCAGATGTCCCACTAGCACATCGCATTATTCCGCAGACACGGGATGCATTTTTGAGTTTGGCACGGGCGGTTGTTCGCCATGGCAGGATGGTTCAACATATGGGTGAGGAAGGGACATCTGTCCCTGGTGTGGTACATACACCAGCTCGTCACCATGCAGGACCATCAGCTAGTGCAGGACCATCAGGACCATCCACTAGTGCAGGACCATCAGGACCATCCACTAGTGCAGGACCATCGACTATTCCCCATCCTAGTACTGATCCTCACGAGTGCACATCATGTGGTCGTCCCTGCTATGGTATTGCCTCAGATGTTGCCTTCAGTGGGTTTTTGAGAGAGGTATGTTGATGGTTAATTGTAATAAATTCTTCATTTATTTTCGTTTTTGTACACATATATATAGTTTGAGCTAATATATTAATTTTGTGAACTTGCAGTTGATGCTTTATGCCGGCAGTGACGCCCCAGAGCCGGATGTTCCAGACTCTATAGGGGGGCATGATGCTACCCATTCGGTAGGCCCATCTTATATACCACCTATTGCCGTATCTCACACCGAGGTAAACATTTTAAAATTTCAGTTTTTTAATACTTGTTAATTTGTTAATTTCCACATACTTTACATTTTAGTTCATTAATGCTATCTACGGTCTAATATTTACAATTATTAAACTTGCAGATGGCAGATCCTTCATTGGGGCAAGGTAATGTGGAGGTAGTACCCATGGTCATACCGTCCCCTGAAACGTCTGGGCTCCAGGTAAACAATTAAAAATGACATTTTTTAAATACATGTTTGTTTGTTGAATCATGCATGTCTAACTACATGAACACTTGCTGACTGTAGGCACCATCCGACACATCTGGCCCATTGCCTGGATTTGCATCTCCCTCCAGGCCATTCGTGAACAAGGGTCGTGTGTATGTGAGGCGTTCTACTCCTAGAAAGACTCCAGTTGCCCACGACCATGGGCTTACTCACACCATGGTAATGTATATCCTTCGATGATATTTGTTGTTTAACTTGAAATCCAGTGCATAAATCGTTTTTGTTAATGTTTGAATTGCATGTTTACTGCATCAGGAACCCGAGTTGTCTACTGAGAACCTCGCATCGATGGTTGATGCAGCAGTTAGTGCCGCATCTGCAGTGGTGACTGATCACACACAGGTATGTAACTATTTCAACATTATCTTTACATAGTTTATTATTGTTGGACCTATTGTTTATTCATGCATTTCTAACTATTTCAACATTTTTTCATTGTAGCCACCACCAGCAGGAGCAGTGCCTGGCCCCCCTGGTTCAACCATCCTGGATGTTCAACCAACGTCTCCATCTGCTACACAAGCAATGCAATCTCCTTTGTCAGTTGAGGTGAGATGTCCTTCAGTGACCAAGTGTTTCATGCACTTTCCATGCACCAGTTGATAATTGTTGAGATAATGTATTAGTGTACATAGTTAGTTGAATTTAACAATTGATATTTAATTTGCAGGATCCAGGGATGCACATTGATCCTAGGGATGTTCCTAGAGGATCAACGTCGGGAAAGAACAAGAGAAAGCTTGAGTTTTGATAGTTTTGGATAGTTTTGGACACATGTGCTTTTGGATACTTTTGTATATATATGTACTTTTCGATACATTTAGTTTTGGAGACATGTACATTGACTTTATTGTGCATGTACTTTTGGAGACATGTACATTGACTTCATTGGATACATGTACTTTTGGATACTTTTGGATATACATGTACTTTTGGAGACTTTTGGATATACATGTACTTTTGGAGACATGCACTTTTGGATACTTTTGGATATATATGTACTTTTGGATACATGTACTTGTGTCAATCTAATGTGTTGATTTGTGTGGATTATCTATTACTCATGAATGCACTATGTCAAAAGAACAAACTATTATATTCAAAGGTTTCAACGAATTCACTACATGCATGCACTAATTGGTATCTAATTAAAATTTGTGATTTTGGATGATCATTACAAGTTATGTCAAAGTTCTTGCTCGTGTAATTTAATCAAACTAAATGCAATACAATGTTTTCAAGGTTTCAACGAACTCACTCATGCACACCCATTGCCATCAACTACCAATGAAAGTCTAACATTATGAGGTTCTTCTTTAAAAATGGGTAATATTTCCTTGATGATCGTAAATTGAGAACCATTTGTAGCCACTCATATAATACCATCTTCACTTATCTTTGTACATGATAATCCATATAATGTGCTATGTTTTTTAACCTAAACAATCATCAAAAACCTAGAATTATAGGGATATGACAAAGAACCTTATGGGGCACCTTATATATTAACCTTGTGTATACATTAGGATCTTTGTCATACCATTGTTTGAAATGTCATTCAATACCTTCAATTTTATCAACATCAAATTAGTAGACAAAGTGACTCATCTTTGATCTCTTGTATAGGCCTTTGTGTGCCTTATCAATAAGATGTACATCATGAATATTATCATAGGTCTCATACATAGGTGCATCCTCATCCATGCAAACAAAGGTGTCATGGATCAACCTATTATCCCTTTATTCTCAATAATATTAGTATCATTATCTTCCATAGGATCAAATTCAACTCCATCACCCCCATTATTGCTACTCTAAATTGCAGCCTTAGGAGTTTTGATCATGTGTTTTTGTCTCTTTAGGAGTTTTGAAATATTATACTCTTTCAAAAATAATATGGAAGTTCAAATATTTAAAAGTGGCTTAAATTATAAAATGGACGGAAATTCACCAAGTGTCCCTGAACGGCATTTTCATGTGACTTGCAACTCGACAAAACTCGGAAACCAGACGTCGGACCGACGAACCGTTGACTCCGTTGGTCTCCTGGAATGCGATTACCTCTAGGGGGCTCTCTCCCTCGTCTCCCCATGGCCCAGTGGCTTCATTGTGCATTCATTTCGTAAACTAGGGTTTTGCTCAGTTTAATTGCATGCAATTTCGCATTGGTGGGTCAACTCTGCAAAAACCTCCCCTGAGCCAGTGTTGGCAGTGTTCCCACGTCGGCATTGCCCACACACACTTGCGGGAGCCAACGGCACGCAATCTTCCTACTCCGTTTGCTTTTTGGCTCCCGGATGGAAATTCACCAAGTGTCCCTGAACGACATTTTCATGCGACTTGCAACTCGACACAACTCAAAAACCGGACATCGGACCGACGAACCGTCGACTCTGTTGGTCTCCTGGCGTGCGATTACCTCTAGGGGGCCCTCTCCCTCGTCTCCCCATGGCCCAGTGGCTTCATTGTGCATTCATTTCGTAAACTAGGGTTTTGCTCAGTGTAATTGCATGCAATCTCGCATTGGTGGGTCAACTCTGCAAAAACCTCCCCCGAGCCAGTGTTGGCAGTGTTCCCACGTCGGCATTGCCCACACACACTTGCAAGAGCCAATGACACGCAATCTTCCTGCTCCGTTTGCTTTTTGGCTCCCGGACGAAAATTCACCAAGTGTCCCTGAACGGCATTTTCATGCGACTTGCAACTCGACATAACTCGGAAACTGGACGTCGGACCGACGAACCGTCGACTCCGTTGGTCTCCTGGCATGCGATTACCTCTAGGGGGCCCTCTCCCTCGTCTCCCCATGCCCCAGTGGCTTCATTGTGCATTCATTTCGTAAACTAGGGTTTTGCTCAGTGTAACTGCATGCAATCTCACATTGGTGGGTTAAATTTGCTCACCTTGCAAACATCATCCATCAAACAGAAATGTGATGGAGTTGAAATCAATGGATTGCTTGTCACAATAGGTATTCATAAGTTTGCGTAATTGAATACTCCTCTTAATCCCTAAAAAATACTTCATTCCCATCCTGCAGATCCCAAACAATGTCAAAGGTAAGAAGGATTTCCATATAATCCAAATATATGTTTTTTTTCAAATATATTTTACATGGAAACATAGCAAAATGGAATCTAATATTTCATTTGCATTGGGAAGAAAAGATTGGCAAGGCCAACATTGGATTCCTTTTGGATTAATATCTCCATTTATAATTCCATAGATTTATATTTCTGTTTAGTGGATTAATGGATTAATACTTCAGTTTATAATGACACTTAACGTGTTTATAATACTTCAGTTTGGAACTGATGTTTTTTAAAATGAACATATATGCAATGGTTTCCCTGAAAGATAATGAATGGGGCACTCACTATTTGTTGGCATGTTCCTTAAAGGCGAACCAAACCCTCATGTCTCACTAATAGATGACAATGGTGATCAACTTGTAATCAGTTTGATGGTTATTAAAGGATAATATCTAACACTGGATGACCAAACATGGAAGAACGTTGGTTATGTATTTCAAGATTAGACTAGGTGAATCTATATACCACTTTACAAACTTAGTTTTCGATACAAACCTCAAACTACAAACAATGCCAAGAAAGCACCCATCAAAGGTATGATACTTCAAGCCTCATTGTGAACATGAAAAGTTAATGGAGATCATTAGTAATAGACATGATCCAAATGGTCTACTTAAATGACCATAGGTAAGTAGATAAGTAAGATTGCCTAACATGGTCACTCTTGTGTTATATTCCAAGGTAAATGGGTTGTTTGTTATTTTTGTTAATTTTTCAATTCATTTACGTAGATTACTCATATTAAATTGTTCATAGTGAATTAGTCTAATAATGGTGTCCTTGTATGTGTCCAGATTATCCAAAGAATCATAAGCACATGAAATCCCATCAATAAGAACAATGGTCTTTTTCAACACCACCAAAGAAAAAATAAGAAAAATGAAATGACCTACTTCAAAAATTATTTTATTACTTATTGTGCATGGTCCATCAAACAAAAGGTAAACAAACACAATTATATGGCCTACAATGTAGGTCTTTTGATGCTCTATTTCACAAGGTTTTAACAAACACACTTGTTGTGATCATCATTAAAGTCTACAATTTCTTTCAATGAATGTGCTAAATTGACCTAACAACATAGGAAATTGAAAACCACATCCATTGAAAGGAATAATTCAGTTTTTTTTGTCATGAATTAATTTACTATGATGGATTTATGGCTCCCGGCAGTGTTCCCATGTCGGCATTGCTCACACACACTTGCAGGAGCCAACGGCACGCAATCTTCCTGCTTCGTTTGCTTTTTAGCTCCCAGACGGAAATTCACCAAGTGTCCCTGAACGACATTTTCATGCGACTTGCAACTCGACATAACTCGGAAACCGGACGTCGGACCGACGAACCGTCGACTCCGTTGGTCTCCTGGCGTGTGATTACCTCTAGGGGGCCCTCTCCCTCGTCTCCCCATGGCCCAGTGGCTTCATTGTGCATTCATTTCGTAAACTAGGGTTTTGCTTAGTGTGGGAGTGTGCAATTTTTGCACACGGGGGTCAACTTTGGAAAATCATCCACCGGGCAAGTATGGCTAGTGTTCCTAGCCTGAACCTGTCTAGACACACCTGCAGGACTCCCCGGAACCCATTTTTGTTGCATGGTTGGAGTTCTATGCCCCCGGTAGGTATCCAGCAGGTGTCCCTGAAGGCCTTCTGGTAGTGAGACGGGACGAGCCATAGAATGAAGACCGTGGCTCGGATCGACAAACCGTCGACTCCGTTGGATTCAGCACACTGGGATAGTGCCAGGGGTGCCCCTCCCCTCCTACCCGGTGGCCCATGTGTCACCTTGCAGGTCCATCTTGGAAACTAGGGTTTTGCTCAGTGTGGGAGTGTGCAATTTTTGCACACGGGGGTCAACTTTGGAAAATCATCCAACGGGCAAGTATGGCTAGTGTTCCTAGCCCAAACCTGTCTAAACACACCTGCAAGTCTCCCCGGAACCCAGTTTTGTTGCATGGTTGGAGTTCTATGCCCCCGGTAGGTATCCAGCAGGTGTCCCTGAAGGCCTTCTGGTAGTGAGATGGGACGAGCCATAGAATGAAGACCGTGGCTCGGATCGACGAACCGTCGACTCCATTGGATTCAGCACACCGGGATAGTGCCAGGGGTGCCCCTCCCCTCCTACCCGGTGGCCCATGTGTCACCTTGCAGGTCCATCTTGGAAACTAGGGTTTTGCTCAGTGTGGGAGTGTGCAATTTTTGCACACGGGGGTCAACTTTGGAAAATCATCCACCGGGCAAGTATGGCTAGTGTTCCTAGCCCGAACCTGTCTAGACACACCTGCAGGTCTCCCCGAAACCCAGTTTTGTTGCATGGTTGGAGTTTTATGCCCCCGGTAGGTATCCAGCAGGTGTCCCTGAAGGCCTTCTGGTGGTGAGATGGGACGAGCCATAGAATGAAGACCGTGGCTCGGATCAACGAACCATCGACTCCATTGGATTCAGCACACCAGGATAGTTCCAGGGGTGCCCCTCCCCTCCTACCCGGTGGCCCATGTGTCACCTTGCAGGTCCATCTTGGAAACTAGGGTTTTGCTCAATGTGGGAGTGTGCAATTTTTGCACACAGGGGTCAACTTTGGAAAATCATCCACCGGGCGGGTATGGCTAGTGTTCCTAACCCGAACCTGCCTAGACACTTTGGAAACTAGGGTTTTGCAGGTCCATGATGATGATGATGGTGATGATGATGAAGATGTTGATGATGATGGCTTGGTCTAAGGTGGTGCTCTCAAATAGCTAATTCATTATGAAATATTTAACAAGACATGAATTAAATTTAATATAAGTGTATTGTTTAATATAGTGAGCATGAATTGAATTAATTTTGTTGGGTGAAGCCAATAACCAACATGATGAACATAATATAATTTTAGGGTTTACTGATCATATGTAAAAAATGGCATATTCATAAACTTGACATACAAGAGAACTTTTGGCATATTTATAAACAATGTAAACGTAAATTTGGCATATCAAGAACGCAAAATTGACATATTCATATGAAACATACATGTGAAAATTGAGCATATATCAATATTCAATTACAAATAGTATAAATAGTATAGTATTAAAAGTATGTAACGTACCTCATCATGCTAGATCCCACCTATTATCATACAACCAAGCCCTCCAGATCATCTCTTATACTGATGGTCTCCATTAGTCTCTCGTGCTCTGTATCCGGTAAGAAGTAGCGTACCTTCGATGTATTTCGACTAGGCATTGTTCGTACCTGAAGGTTTGTGCCAATGATTAAGTTGGTAAAGTGATACACACTTGCACCTGGTTTGTAATCCCTGTAAACATATCCACCCTTCTTTCTTCCATTGCTGTCCCGTGTCAAGTATTCACCTTTAACAACCATATACCCAGTTGGAAAGTGGTTGTTTTCATCGTCAGTCTTGGATACAATGAGGGTTTGCTTTCCATCTATACAGCGTGCCAACCAGTATTCATCACCCCATTCAGTATCTTTTGAGGAAACCACTGCGTATATGTGCCCTGCATTATATGATTGTAGGTATATGATCAAAATATTTTTCGTGCGATACAAGGCCATTAATGTGCATTTGAAGACTACGTAAACAAACAAAAAATGTTAAGGAAATACATCATACCGGGTTGTACAAGGTCTGAGACATGATCAAAATCTGCAGAAATAGATGATTGGTCTTCTTCCAATGGAGTTAACTCAACAATTGCACGCTGATCAAGTGGAAGTGATATGTGATCCCATCCATCAACCCAATCCAATGATTCACACCCATCCCAGTCACCATCACAACAAGGCGGGCAAAAACAAGCGAGTTTTCTGGTCCAAATTTCAAATACTGGGTTATCAGAGCTTCGAACCAAATGAAAGCCACGAGTCCCAGGCATAGTCTTGCATTCCCATGCATGTGAACGATCTATGTCTAGCAACTCCCAAAAAAATCTTTCCACATGTCTCTTTCTTGTGGATTCTACTCGCATAGTTGATTCCTCTCCCATTACTGACGTGCACCACCTGATTATAGATTGAGCATTTAGAATAGTAGATTCTGTAAATACTTTCAATTCCTCTCTTCGTAGGGCTGTTTTGACACATGCTACGGCTCCATCATGCTCTCCTTTACCATGCCCAGTCTCAAAATAGTTCCACATATGTGGCACTTTGTAGTTTTTATGCAATGAACACAACCACTGAAATATGCGTGCATTTTTTAACTGACCAGCACACCCATCAAACCAAATCCAGTGTCGGTCCATATGTATGTTCCTTCCCTTCAAGTGATCATAGAACATGATGAAGCAATGACGTACATAGTGGAAGTCGTGGCACCTATCATCACTTATGTAGAAGTGATATTCCTTTAGAATTTCTCTTTGCTCTTCAGTGCTATTTGGGCCATGCCTATATGTGATATGGACCATCAAGGAAACCTGCTCAGAGTGATAATACTGACTTTGGATCTCATTTTGAGGTTGCAGAGTGTAGTTCTCGGCAAAATCAACAACTGAAAGTATAGTACCAAGGGGAAATGTATCTCTGCATATTCTAAACTTCTCATCCTGCCATCGTGCCATGTGGACATGCTGAACATATTGATGTGTCTTTTCAATAAATTCCTTGATGAAGTCACTAACTTGTACCCGGTGACACAAAATGATCTCAATGTCAGTTTTTTGTTGTAAGTAAGGATTGAAATGTAACCGTTACAACATAATTTTATAGATATAAATGCATACCTGAGATGTCACCAATTGTATTTTTTTGCTTTCTTTCCCTGGGACTATTTCATAGTTGATATATTTGAAACTTTTCATGTTTGTAACCATTTTCACAAATTCACTGTCTCCATTCTCGTGCATACATTGGCTCAATAATGCCATTCCAGCACAGTTGGAGCATGTTCCATCCAAACAAGATTTTGCATAGTATGTTTGCCCCTCGGGCCTATTGCACATGATGCTATGAATGAATTCTCTTGATGAAGTCGGTGGTATTGTCATGGAGCAATCCTGCACAATGTTAGTATGCAACACACGACGAATGTACAAAAATGTTTCATAGTAATATTCATATTCTACATGGTATCTACAACAACAAGTGTTACGAAGAGTATTTATTCTAACATACCATGGCTTACATTTCTCAAAAGATCTTTGCCCCAAGTTCAATTGTCTATGCTCAATCTTAAATTTCTCGTAAAGCTCTGTCTGTGTTATATCAAGAAGATGCTTAGTATGTGGTTCACGATCCTTTGAACCCCTTCTTAGTTTTAGTACATCCTTTCGGTTTGAAGAAGGCCTTGTGTGATCATGCCAAAAACTGTGCACTAGTCCCTTTACTGCATCAACTAGCTTCATGTCACGACGTGGCAACCGACCAACAAAGGCCCAAAAATCTGTCTGATCGGTTGTGTCAAGATGTTCTCTTCTAATAGAATACCTACGGAGGGTTTTTACATTCAAATTAACTAGTTCGGATGTAGGCCTAAGAATACGAAGGGCCCTGGTATTCTTATCTGCAATTGATTGTGACAACACACGACGAGCAGCATTGCGGTCCTTTGAACGTGTGTTCTTACCAATTTTACCAAATTCATCTACTAGGATTTTAACTATATGAGAACTTGGTTCAGAATTCTTTATCATCTTTATCCCTAACTTTTTCCTAACAACATTCATGCTCCTAGATTTTAACAATGATAAAAATAATCTACATTTATCTCCATCACATTTAGAAACAAAATATTTATCAAGTATTTGTTGAGTTTGATAAGCAATACTACGTTTAGATAGCGTACCTTCAATGGAATTCATAACTCTTTCATCAACTTGTATACGCTTCGGAGTTCTTCGACGTGTGCTTGCTAATGGAGGTAAGGGGGTTGGAATTGTACCATGTAGCGCATCACCAAGACGCTCTGGTGTTTCAGTAGTAGCTTGGTGTCCTTCATTCTCTTCCTGGTAGTTGGGTGGTGGAAGTCCAACATCCTTATCCATGGTCTATGGAAGTCCAACATCCCCTTGTGGAAGTCCAACATCCTCATCAATTGTGTGGATAACATTCTCTTCTTCAACAGTAGGCAAAATGTCCAACGCCTCTCTAACTTCATCGCTTGTATAACCACATCCGGATAGCAAATTGGGTGTTTCTTCGTGAGCTTCATCTTGAGATGGTAACTTATCACTTTGACTTGAAGTGGGAATTGAAACATCCCCTAATGAGCACCTACGTTTTGCTTCTTGATTACTTCCATGGGGTGCTTGTTCAACAACTATTGTGGAAATTGAAGGTCCCTCTTGTCGTGGATTAATAGGATGAACCATGGTATCCTCTACAATTGGATTTGGATTAGTTTCCAAAGAAAGCCTCCGATTCATCATGTATATTCTTTTCTTTTCTTTCTCTTCTTCAATGACTTCTTGAGGTCTCTTCTTCCTTGTTGATTTGTTTACTCGGTTATGTGCATTCCCCATCACCACAATGATCAATTCAATATAGTTTGTTTTTGTTGCTCCTCAATTACAAGCTCTTCAATAATAAGCAAATGGAAGTTCTTCCTTGTTGGTCTTGAAGCTTGATATCTTATCTTGTGTGCTCCTCAAATATAGGCAAAATGAATCTTTCAAAGGCCTTATCTTTGGTGTTCTTCAATTGGAGATTCTTCAAGCTTGCTGATTATTTTCTTCAAATATGGCCATATAACCCAACACCACAGTGAGCAACCATGAAAGATGTCCTCAATGCTGCACCTACATAAAAAAAAATGATGGAGTTGGTGTAGAATGTGAAAATTTTCAGACGCGGGCTCGTGTTGTTCAAAAAATCGCAGGATTGTTGTTTTCGTTCGGACAGAGTGAAGTTGCTTTCGGACAGCAACAGTCCATTATTTCTGGAGTTACAAAACGCGCACGCGTTATAGAAGTACAAAACGCGTGCACAATATGTAGTGACAAAACGCGAACGCGATATAGTCAAGCACAATAAATAGGTTAGGTGCACGGCTAGGGCAACGAACAAAATCAAAGAAAACTAATAATTTATATGGTTGCATACAAAACAAATGTTTTGTATGGTTTAATACCCCCTAGCTCTCTCCCAATAATCCCTAGATACCCCCTATCTCTTTCTAAATATCTGTCCCTCATTCTCCCTACATCCCTCCCTACATGTTTCTTTCATGTTTCTTTCTCTCCCTTACTCCAGCCATGTCTCTACCACCCCACTCTCCATCTCTCCACCTTCTCTTTATCTTCGTCATTATCCCTCCCTATAGCACTCTCTCCCTTCTTCTCCCTTAATCACTAACCCTCTACGCCTTTATCCCTCCCCCCTGCCCTCTCTGTCTTACCTTGTTCCTAGAGCCCCTCCCCCATAAAGGCCTTTAGACCCTTTTCTAAACATTAATCCCTACGTGCATAAGTGCACAAGATGATGATGAGGAGGAGGGTGATGACAATGAAGATGATCATGATGTAGATGAAGATGATAAAGATGATGAGGAGGAGGAGGGTGATGACAATGAAGATGATCATGATGCAGATGAAGATGATAAAGATGATAATGTTGATGAAGATGATGGTGATGATGATGAAGATGTTGATGATGATGGTGATGAAGATGTTGATGATGATGGTGATGATGATGATGATGAAGATGATGGTGGCATGATGGAGATGTTGATCTGATGAGGAAGATGATGATGATGATGGTGATGATGGTGATGATGATGAAGATGTTGATGAGGACGATGATGGAGATGAAGATGATGATGATGAAGAAGATGATGATGATGGAGATGTTGTGTTGATGGGGAACCTAGAGATGACAATGATGATGAAGATGGTGATGGTGATGGTGATGGTGATGGTGATGGTGATGACAATGAAGATTTTGATGATGATGCTGATGGCGATGATAATGAAGATGTTGACGATGATGGTGATGGTGATGTTTAGATGATGATCATGATGATGTTCAGAAGATCATGATGGTGATGATGATGGAGAAAATGACAATGATGGATATGTTGATGAGGAACCTGCAGATGCCAATGATGATGATGATGGAGATGTTGATGAGGAACCTACAGATGCCAATGATGATGGTGATGACGATGAAGATGTTGATGATGATGGTGCTGGTAATGATGATGATGATGATGAAGATGAAGATGATGGTGACATGATGGAGATGTTGATCTGATGAGGAAGATGATGATGATGATGGTGATGATGATGAAGATGGTGATGACGATGATGACGGTGATGAAGATGATGATGATGAAGAAGATGATGATGATGGATATGTGTTGATGGGGAACCTAGAGATGACAATGATGATGAAGATGGTGATGGTGATGACGATGAAGATTTTGATGATGATGCTGATGGCAATGATGATGAAGATGTTGACGATGATGGTGATGGTGATGTTTAGTTGATGATCATGATGATGTTCGGAAGATCATGATGGTGATGATGGTGATGATGATGGAGAAAATGACGATGATGGATATGTTGATGAGGAACCTGTAGATGCCAATGATGACGATGATGGAGATGTTGATGAGGAACCTACAGATGCCAATGATGATGGTGATGACGATGAAGATGTTGATGATGATGGTGCTGGTAATGATGATGATGATGATGATGATGATGATGATGAAGATGATGATGAAGATGAAGATGATGGCGACATGATGGAGATGTTGATCTGATGAGGAAGATGATGATGATGATGATGGTGATGATGATGAAGATGTTGATGACGATGATGATGGTGATGAAGATGATGATGATGAAGAAGATGACGATGATGGAGATGTGTTGATGGGGAACCTAGAGATGACAATGATGATGAAGATGGTGATGGTGATGACGATGAAGATTTTGATGATGATGCTGATGCTGATGATGATGATGATGATGAAGATGTTGACGATGATGGTGATGGTGATGTTCAGATGGTGATGATGATGATGATGATGATGGAGATGTTGATGAGGAAGGGGGAGATGACAATGATGATGAAGATGTTTATGCTCATGAAGATGATGATGATGGTGATGGTGATGATGATGGAGATGTTGAAGATGATGGAGATGGCGATGAAGATGATGATGATGATGATGGTGGTGAAGATGATGAAGAAGATGATTATGATGGAGATGTTGACCTGATAACGATGAGGATGATGATTATGGTGATGATGATGAAGATGTTGATGCTGATGATGATGGTGATGAAGATGATGATGATGGAGAAGATGATGATGATGGAGATGTTGATGAGGAACCTACAAATGCCAATGATGATGATGATGATGGTGATGACAATGAAGATGTTGATGATGATGGTGATGGTAATGATGATGAAGATTATGATGATGATGGTGATGGTGATGGTGATGTTTAGATGATGATGATGATGATGAAGAAGATGATGGTGACATGATGGATATGTTGATCTGATTCAAGGAAGATGATGATGATGATGATGATGGTGATGATGATGAAGATGTTGATGATGATGATGATGGTGATGAAGATGAAGATGATGAAGAAGATGATGATGATGGAGATGTTGATGTTGATGGGGAACCTAGAGATGACAATGATGATGAATATGGTGATGGTGATGGTGATGGTGATGACGATGAAGATTTTGATGATGATGGTGATGGTGATGATGATGAAGATGTTGATGATGATGGTGATGGTGATGTTTAGATGATGATCATGATGATGTTCAGAAGATGATGATAATGATGATGGAGATGTTGATTTGATGAGGAATATGATGATGATGATGATGATGGTGATGATGATGAAGATGTTGATGATGACGATGATGGTCATGAAGATGATGATGAAGAAGAATATGACGTTGATGGAGAATATGATGCTCACAACTCCCTCTAGTCTCTCTCTCCCCAACCATCAATCTCTCTCTCTCAAACACACACACATACACACACATTATGTCACTTTCCATTCTCAAACCCATCCCCCCTCCATCCATATCTATCTCCAACTTTCTCCCTCCATCCCTCACCCTACCTTCTCTCCCTCCCTCTCTCATCGCCTATCTCTCACCTTCTATCCCTCCCTCATCTTTCCCTCAACCTATCCCAATCTCTCCATCACTCCCTCTCTCTCCATCGCCACCACTCTTTGCATGTCTCCCACCAACACTTTCTGTCCCTCCCTTCCTATCTCTTATTTTGTTCTATCCCCATCTATCTCTCACTCCCTCCAAATCCATTCCTCCCCATTGTCCCTCTCCCTCCCTCGCTCTATGTCTCTCCCCCCCTTGTATTCTTTATTTCTCTCTCACATCTCCTTTGCCTCCATGCATTCCCCCTTGTCACTCAAGTCTCACTTTCAACTTCTAACCCTATACCTCTTCAGAACCTATTCTACTCCTAATAGTGCTCTCAAGCTCCACTTCCCTTCACCCCCTGTAGCCCATCATGTTCTCATTCCCTTCATCTCTCCCCACTCAAGCTTCCAACATCCTTCTAAGCCCTTGACCCTTTCCCACCCCTATTAAATATTAACCATAGATTCCCTTGACCCTTCCCCACCCCTTCTCAAATATTAAACAAAAATTCCCTTGACTTCCACACCCCCTCTTTCTCAAGTATTAAATGTGTATTTTATGATTTGAATAACGCGAGCGCGTTTTGTCACTATATAACGCGTACGTGTTATGTAGTTATATAACGCGTACGCGTTAAGTATTTATATAACGCGCACGCGTTATGTAGTTATATAACGCGTACGCGTTAATTACATCTAAAAGCACGGCAATATTTTTGAATTTAAACAGGCCGAGTCACATGCTCACATGTCAACAATAATCCTATGTGTATGCTTTGGAGTTTGCTTCGGTAATTCCAAACCTGTGCTATGTTAATGAAAAACCAAAGCTAATTGGGTATTTCTTCCAGTTTCTGGAGAAGCCTGTGCTTAGCCACTCGTTACAATATGCTACACAGAGTCATTTTTGACGAAATCTTAGACACAAATAGCATTTTTTCTGCAGATTCCAAATATGTAACTTTTATTTTGAAATATTAATTTTTCCTATTTTCTTTCAATTTCTTTTCTGTCCTACCTCCTTAACTCGTGAAACACACTGTTAGTGTTTCTTCCATAACTTTTTCAATTCTCAATCATTTCAAAAAAAAATTGTATGATGCACAAGAGGACACTAACCTCCACGTTCTATGAAAAACCCATTTCAAGATTTTTGCATTAAGACCTTCAAAGGCTCTACCCACAAAAGAGGTACTATTTTCGAGGTTTGATCACTTAGACAATTATAAAAAAAATTATAAAATTACTAATTTAATTTTCGAAAAATAATGACGCACAAGTGCTATGTGTTCTCTACATGCATGCCGATTTTTGTAGCTTGATTCCATCATTTAGGCCCTCAAAGGCTCTACCCACAAAAACATATACCTTATCATTTGCCTGAAAAATAAAAAGTGTTTGTTAGGAAAAATGAAACTTGACATAGCTATGCAAATTTTCAATACATAAAAGTTATATATTCAGAAACGTGATTCAATTTCCTACATTTCATTTTTTTTACTCAATGCAAGATAGTTTGCGTAAGTAGATCAAAAAATCCAAGTAAGTTGAGGGATGCTTGCTTTTTCAGTTTTCTATTGCATCTAACGTGCCAAAAGTGACCCTCATTAGCTTGCACTGACCCAAGAGTCAAACCCTTCGTGTATAGTGCATAAGAACTCTGCGAAGGGAATATTTTAACATACATATGTTTATGCACCCATTCATTAATAAGGGTTTATAACCCTGGGTCTTACGACTTATGTATCGGGTGTATACCCTCCATGTTTTACACAGTTAGCGTTAAAACATTTGGTGTTGCGTTAGCTAGGCCGGTGACCCTAGTTTTGCAGCTAGCATCTTTTTGTAATGCTTATGCCCATGCTCAGGGAGCATGTTTCTAGAAACCAAGTTTCCCAAGGGCTACGATCATCACGATCGTTGTACCATTCTTTTCCATTTAAACGGATGAATCTTAAGCTTCGGCGTAGGAGCCGAGCAAGGCATTGGTCGATGTTGGACCGTAAGCATGTTAGTGAGCTAAATGCTACTAGCTAGATGAGCCAGCGTCCTCATGATTTATTTTACAAAGGTTAAATGCATTTTAAAAACAAATTGTATAAGCTAGAATTGGTAGACTGAAAGTAAAGGGTTACTCTTCGAGCTTCTTATATACAGTAAAAGCATTCATGTAAACAAACGAAATCGAAACAGAAATGCATTTCATGATTCGATACATCATAATAACATTGTTCATTATATTCAAACGAGAAGTTAAAAGATAGGGGGAAAACTTGAGCTAACGCTGTGTGCGCAATCGCATTAGGGTTGACACAGCTCTTTTAAATGCATTCATTATTTACAAAGAAAACCATTGTTGCATAGCTATCTTATTCTCCTACAATGCAGCATCCGAACATGGAGAAGTGAGATGTGAAACCAAGTTTTGAGAACCGGCGTCCTACTCTAACGTGGTTGACCCAAAAATGTTGGTATTTATGATAAATTGCTCGCAGAATACATTCCATTACATTAAAGTGTTCCACTACTTATAGGCTAGGCAAGCCTTCAAACTACTCTATTCTACGGTCATATGCACCTGCGAACAAGGCCGAGGGCCAAAATGTTTCACGTTGCAAATTGAATTGGAACCAAGTCTTAAGTAACCCACCTCAAACACCCAGGAGGTTTAACCCCGTGGGACAGAGAGAGGACGGGTTACCTAGCCGCAATGGAGATGTGTTCCTCGTCGAAGTGGGAGTGCCATTTGTGGAAGCGCCCAACTCACCCTCGCCGAACCTTGGTTCCTGTCTCACCAAACAACACAAGGGAAATCAGTTGGAGTAGTAACAAGTTAATATGAAAACGAATGTTGGTGAAAAAATAACAACCAGTGTAACCACTCACTTGTTGGGTTTGAGATGGGCGCATATTCCAAGTCATGGTTGCTCTCTACCTGCGCAATGAAACCACGATGGTGTTATTTGACAGTGTTACATTGCAACCAAAAACTAATCAACGAAACCTGGGAACCAAAACTTACAGACCATTGGTGCTACCTGTCTGCATGGTCGTGTTTCCAACGGCTTCCTTGATTGCTCATGTTCACATTGATGCATTTCATCACTTCTTGCGTCGGGTAAGAGCCCTCTGCTCAGAGCATAGGTGCTCCATGAACCTCGTCGCAGTGCCAAAAGAAGTAACATGCCGCCAAGATCAGGGTTTTTGTGAGCCAGTGTGTTACCGGTCGAGCTAGTGGTGACCACTGAAACTGGTGGGTTCCTTCCATTAATTGCTTGGTACATTGAGCATTTGGGCGCCAACCTCTAAAACGAAATCAACGGTTCCAATGCTCTTCACTCCACCCAAGAAACCAACTTGGATGACCATTGACGGCGTTTGTTCACTGTGCATTTAATCGTAACCAGCATAGCTTTAATGCGTTGGATTCGAGTCGGTAACCCTGTGTGCTAGCTAGCTTGAGCTAGCTGGGTATGCACTCGTATTTTCCTTTGCTGAGTGGCGTCCTCCACGTCGCCAAGGATGGAGCTCTACCTACCAAAAGGGCACATCCGACGGGTTTAAAACGTTGATTCACATGCTGCAGTCCACATGGCAAAATTTGAGTCAGGCAGAGTCAACACATTATGTATGTTATGCACTTAGTAAAAACCTTCACTTGTTATAACATAGAATCATACGACATTGCCAAAGGTTGGAATGGTCGTCGTGTTCTTGGTTAAGTGTGGCATAGTTGTTTGTAATTCGACCATGGTTCGACCGTAGGGTAACCATTGAGCGCTTAACTCACATTCCATTACATTATGGTTGATATATATATGTTATGTTAATACACATATGTATGTATTGATTTATTATATTGCAGCCTTGTATTAAGTTATAGCAGGATTGTATTACCACTTGGTTCGACGTGAAGTCAACCTTAGATTATATGGTATATATAATATATAGAAATATATTATATCATATGGTTTATATATGTTATGTTAACATATAGTTGTTATATTATTACTTTTAATAATGCTTTTGTATTTGAGATACCTTGTGGAGCTTGTTAAAGCGCTTAAGGTATAAGTGTTAAGCCTAGGTTGTTATAAATTAATCCTAGAAGCTTAGATTAATAACAATATATAGGTTATATGTCATTAACTAAGTTATAACATATAACCATGTTAAAATATTCTTAAATATTAATTAGCATAAAGTCTATGAAATCTCATGTTCGATAATGTTGACGTATTAAGAGTTTAATACAGTTGTAAATACTAAAGTATTAATGTCGCTCATAAATCGAAAGTGTCGCAACTCTTGTAGCGTAAAGACATTATGTTGTTTGGCTCTAAATTTTGAAGTGGCCCTATACTTTGGTGTTTACGTATGGGTGCGACGTCATCATGGTAAAAGTCTTCCAAGTGACGACACTTGCGTGTCTAGCGGCAGAAGTAATAGTGCAGTATAATGCTCACTTAATTCATTTATTGATTATTTAGGTTGTAGCGACAACCAGTATTTTTATGTTTCCACATTTGTTTATTTGGTTAGTTTCTTGAACACGCACACAAAAAAAAATCGCGTAGAAGAGACGTGACAAAGCTCCTTGGAAATAAGATGGTGTGTTTGTTTGATTGCAGCATTAAATGTACAATTTCATAATAAAAAGTAAATGTTTATTTTATGTTACTTGATGATCTTATCATAACCTACAATAGCTCAAACAAGATAAAAATTCTACTATGATTTCAAAAATTACATTTTAGAATACCTTGAAAAATGGCAAAACTAAAACAGAAAATTAGAAAAACCATAATACAAACCTTGCAAAATACTAAGTTTGTGGAAAATTTGCAAACCAAACAATATGGAAGTAAAGATATGACTCAAAGAAGTGATCATCGCTACACTAGGATGACAACATACACAACTCTTTCGAGAATGTGTGTAATCTTACTTGAGAAAGCGTGCAAAGAGCTCATAAATTCATCTTTCTTCATTTAAAAAAAAACACTGAATGCACTAGTCCTAGTGCTTTTAATGTGAGAGAACCTCTGCAGTACTATACATCTGCACTTAATCCTCAATCGAGGAGAATGAGAATGTCCCGGCCCTAAAAAACATTTATCTGCATGTACTGCATCAAATCGATCAAATCTCAAATGATTACATCCCTACGAAAATGTCTCTCCACAACAACAATGCAACAATGCTTAGGAATCACGACCAATGAGTATAGCAGTTTACTAAACACTCTATGATTGGGTGGTTATTGATTATTAAAGTTTATTACCTACAGATCATTAAAATCTTGCATTTTTAGAAAGAAAATTTTTTTTAATTAATATTTATTTACTTTTTTTTTGTAACTAGGGGAATCGACAACTGGATACTGGGTTGGTACTCGCGTGACATGGGGTCCAGGGATCCAATCCTGCTACCACTATACCTCTAGGTGCTCCACACAACCCGCAAGCATGAGACACGGGTAAGCCAATGAGCCACACCCATGCGGGCGTTAATATTTATTTACTTACTTTTTATTTTCTATTTTATTTTTTAATTAATATTTATTTATTTATCTTCTCTTATAATTGTTGTTGCTCCTCCACATATTTATGTCACATCCACTACTTTTTTCACCAATCAAAAAGTCCATTCATTTAAAAATTAAAATTATGAAATTCATAATAAAGAAGTCGATCCATTTGATTATTAAAATTATGAAATTCATTTTCAATTACAATAAAATTATGTAATCAATCAAATTCTTATTAGTTAAACCAATTTGACTTCCAATTAAAAAATAAAGATTAATAATATTCAAGATAATCAATTCACTTTTCAAATAATTTATAACTTACTAAGAATGCTGTGAGACTTCCTACCTAAGTTCAAATCTTATTATATAATAGAAGATTCTTCAACCAAAAAAACAAATAATATAAAATACTCTATTTATAATTATTAATAAAAATTAATATTCTAAATTACAAAAATATTAAAATGAAACCCAAACAACAATTTAATACATAATTAAAATTTAAATGAATTACAAATTTAGTGAGTTTAGCTTACTCGCTTCCTAATTATCAATAAAAATTGTAAATTGTAAAAACATTAAAATGTTATTGATCTGAAAGCCGCAACAATTTAAGGAACAGTATACATTATTAAAATTTAAATCAATTACAAATTTAATTAAAAACATGGGTTAAAATTGCTTATTATAAGTATATCTAATTATCAATAAAAAATAATATTCTAAATTGTAAAAACAGTAAAATGTTATTGATATAAAACCTAACGATCTAATTTCCCTAAATTAAACAATCTATTTAAAACAATCTACAAAAATAAACCATTTACCATTGCAATCACTTAGATGTAATTATCATGTTTAATGTAATATTGACTCCATAATAATCTTGTAATATTCTCAGTTGCGTACATAGATGAATAGATTCATGGAACATGAAGCAATCAAAACTTTGTCACCGTGGCTTAGTCTAGTCAAACACTACCAGAACTATATTAAATATTAAACACTCTCAACACATGGACAGATTGCAAAAACGGAGACATTGCAGAAACTGCAGACAACTGCATCTTTCTCTTTCTTTTTCATATTCGAAGCCATCCTTTAACTGTTGGCGCATCTGCTCAACTACTCCGTCACTCCACTGCAATTTGGGGCACTTACCAGCTTTCAGAATCTTCAATGACATCAAATATTCTACACCCGCCAACTCTTGTAACTCATAACATCCACAAACGCTTAGCTCTTTAATCTGTGTAAGTCGGCCCAACCCTTGTATGCTTTCCAGCTTCTCCAGTCGACTAACATTCAATTTCTCCAAAGAAGTCAAACGTTCCAAACCTGGCAGCTCTGATATATCACTGCATTCACTAACATCTAGTTCTCGAATCTGTGTTAAATTCTGCAACCCTTGTATGCTCTTGAGCTTCCCAAGCCCACTCACACTTAGCTTCTCCAAGGAAGTCAAATTTTCCAAACCGGGCAGCTCTGGTATCTCATGGCATTGGCTAACATCCAGTTCTCTGATATCTGTCAGCTGCCCCAAACCTTGTATGCTCTTGAGATTCCCAAGCCCACTAACACTTAGTTTTTCCAAGGAAGCCAAATTTTCCAATCCGAACAGCTCTGATATCTCATGGCATTGGCTGACATCCATTTCTCTAATATGTGTCAGCTGCCCCAACCCTTGTATGCTCTTGAGCTTCCCAAGCCCACTAACACTTAGTTTTTCCAAGGAAGCCAAATTTTCCAATCCGAACAGCTCTGATATCTCATGGCATTGGCTGACATCCAGTTCTCTAATATGTGTCAGCTGCCCCAACCCTTGTATGCTCTTGAGCTTACCAAGCCCGTTCACATTCAGCTTCTCCAAGGAAGTTAAATTTTCCAGACCGAGCAGCTCTGATATCTCATGACATTGGCTAACATCCAGTTCTCTAATATGTGCCAGCTGCCCCAACTCTTGTATGCTCTTGAGCTTCCCCAGCCCGCTCACATTCAGCTTCTCCAAGGAAGTTAAATTTTCCAGACCGGGCAGCTCTGATATCTCATGACATTGGCTAACATCCAGTTCTCTAATATGTGTCAGTTGCCCCAACCCTTCTATGCTCTTGAGCTTCCCAAGCTCGCTCACATTCAGCTTCTCCAAGGAAGTTAATTTTTCCAGACCAGGCAGCTCTGATATCTCATGACATTGGCTAACATCCAGTTCTCTAACATGTGTCAGCTGCCCCAACCCTCGTATGCTCATGAGCTTCCCAAGCCCACTAACACTCAGCATCTCCAAAGAAGTCAAATTTTCCAAACCTGACAGCTCTGGTATCTCATGGCATTGGCTAACATCCAGTTTTCTTATGTGTGTCAGTTGCCCCAATCCTGGTAGGCGCTGGAGCTTCTCGCAATCCTTCGTATACAAATACTTCAAAGAAGTTAAATGTTCCACACCTGACAGCTCTTGTATCTCACGGCATCCAGTAGCCTGCAGTGCCTGGAGCTTTGTGAGCTACCCCAACCCCGGTATGCTCTGGAGCTTTTCGCAATCCTTAACATACAAGTAGTCCAAAGAAGTCAAATGTTCCACACGCAGCTCTTGTATCTCACGGCATCCACTAGCATCTAGTTCTTGGAGTTTTGTGAGCTGCGCCAACCCTGGTATGCTCTGGAACTTTTGGCAATCCCTCATAAACAACCTCTTCAAAGAAGTCAAGTGTTCCACACCTCGAAGCTCTGTTATCTCACGGCATCCACTAACATTTAGTATTGTAAGCTTTGTGAGCTGCCCCAACCTTGGTATGCTCTTGAGCTTCTCGCAATCTTTAACATACAACCACTGCAAAGAAATCAAATGTTCCAGATCTGGCAGCTCTAGTATCTCACGGCATCCACTAGCATCTAGTGTTTGGAGCATTGTGAGATGCCCCAACCGTGGTACGCTATGGAGCTTATTGCATCCCCTAACATCCAAAATCTTCAAAGAAGTCAAGCGTTCCAAACCTGGCAGCTCTTGTATCTCACTGCATCCACCAACATCCAGCTTCGTCAAAGAAGTCAAATGTTCCACACCTGGGAGTTCTTGTATCCCAGAGCATCCACTCACATTTAGTGTTTGGAGCATTGTGAACTGCCCTAAACTTGGTATACTCTGGAGCTTCTTGCAAAGCGAAACACACAACCACTCCAAAGAAGTCAAATGTTCCACACCAGGCAGCTCTTGTATCTCTCCGCATCCCAAAACATTTAGGCTTCGGAGCTTTGTGAGCTGCCCCAAGCCTGGTATGCTGTGGAGCTTCTGGCAATGCTTGAGACTCAACGTCTCCAAAGAAGTCAAATGTTCCACACCTGGCAGCTCTGGTATCTCATCGCATTTAAGAACAGTTAGTTTTCGGAGCTTTGTGAGCAGCCCCAGCCCTTGCACGCTCTGGAGCTTCTTGCATTCTTCAACTGCCAAATTCTCTAAAGAAATCAACGTTTCAAGACCCGAGAGCTCCTCAACTTTTGTGCACCTGCTGATCTTGAGATCTCGAAGTTTTGGCAAACCACACAGCCCTCCTATTTGCCTCAATTCATAACACTTGCTCAGGGTCAGCTGTTGAAGGTTATAGGGCAAACTCCCTCATCAAAATAAACCTCCCTTTCTGTTTGGGACAGAACTAACTCCTTGAGCCCGAACATGCATCTGTTGTTGGAGGAGTTCAATTTATTCAACGCTTGCCCCCCTTTTACTGATAAGAGTGTTTCTCTTTCTCCTTCAACCTTCTTTTTAAATGGATGTTCCCGCAGAGGACAATCTGATACATTTAAAGATTCTAGATTGTTCAACAGTACAATGGAATAGGGCAAGGATTTCAATTGCGGCGAAGAAGATATTGATAAGATCTTCAAGCTCTTGATGTCACTGAGCCGAAGTGGCAGCACTTCCAACAACTCGCTACCTAATCTCAGAATTTCCAAATTGCAGAGGTCTCCAATAAGGTTTGGGAGTTCTTTTAACTCCGTTTTCTGCAAATATAATCTTTGCAAGAACCGTTGATGTACGACTTGAGGAGGTAATTCTTTCACCTGCTTACAATATGAAAGGTCCAAGTACTCCAGCATTGAAATATCACCAAGTGTTCCGTTGGAGATGGTCAAATTCTCGCACCCACTCAAAGATAGAGATTTGAGTCCAGTTAAATTCCCAAATGAATTTGGAAGCATTTGCAAACTGGCAGCACCTTTCAAATCGATGTCTTGAAGACTTATTAGCTCTCCGAAGGAATCAGGCAGCGACAGCATTCTTGAGAACCCTTTGAAAACTAAGTATTTCAAGGATCGCAGTTGACAAAATTCGTCGGGCAACCTCTTGAGTGTTGCTTCGGGTGAGCGTGGATGGCTTATAGCAATCCTTTCGAGGTATTTCAGCTGCCCTATAGACTTCGGAATGTCTGAAAGGAGAGCATAAATATTTAATTCTCGCAGCTCGAGAGGTACCGCCTGCAATGTTGACATCTCAACATAAGAGATCTATGATTGTAGTCTACAAAAAGAAAGAAAATATTACACAGAAACATATATATTTGCCTACTTGACATTGATGTGGCCACAGTGCGTTCAATCTGCTGCTCTTTACTTCTAAAACTCTCAAATCATTCATCGGAATCCAGCCAGGCAGGGAAGAGTAGGAACATCTATACCAGCGGAGCCATATCAGATGCGGTGATTGCACCCTCTTCAATATGTTATCTAAATAACCTTCTCTTGTTGCAACAAGTGTCAAACCTTTAAACCTCATTTCTAAGCTTTCAGACGATGATGGGTGCCTCGTTTCTAGATTTGACAAGCGATCACTATGGGTATACCCGAACATTTCAAAGCGCGTAACTATCATAATTCCGCGAAGTTCTTTTAAGACCTGTTCATGGTTAAGAATAACAGAACAAACATATGTTGCTCTTGAATAAGCAAGCTTTAAAGATTAAAATTTAATTAAACCCAACACAAAGGTGTGGATGATTTAAGTACTTACAGTTGACCGTTGCTCCAACAAATCAGGAATGGCTATGTTGCTGTCAGTGCAATCCCAAATAAGACGGGGCATGGATCCTTCGTGGGCAATCTTTCTTCCCATATCCCTAATGTGATCATGCATTTGTATTTTATTTTCATCATCCATCTCCAACAAACACCTATCTTGTAGATTTCGAATCCCCACTTTGCCCCATATTCTCATTGCTTTGTATCCGTCCTCTCCAAGGAAAAAACAAACAATATCTAAGAATATTTCTTTGACCTCTGGTGTTAGCGAATCATAACTAATTTTTAACCGGTCATGTATCTCAGCAGGCAGTATGTTGGCAACTTTATCCAAGATCTCTTGCCAAAAAGATCTTTCATCTTCTCCACAAACCTGCGCCCCAAACACTTTCAAGGACAATGGCAGTCCACAGCTTGCCGTTACGAACTGATCTACCAGATCTCCAAATTCTGGTAGTGGATCTCGCTGATGGAAGGCATAAGAGCAAAATAGCTCTTTGGAGTGGTGTGTATTCATCCCTTTTAGAATATAAGTGCAGGACTTTAAGACCTCTGATGTTGTTAGGACATGCTTGAGGACATGCTTGTCACGAGAGGTAACCAAAATCAAACTATTGGGATTAAGGATTTTCTTAATCGGCAAAATCGATTCCAATTGATCATTATGATCTACATCATCTAGAACTATAAGAACATTACAAGATGAGAGATTTCTTTTCAGCAACCCTATACCTTCATCACGGCTCTCAATTTTGATATCTGTAATTTGCCTCAAGTCCCAAAGGAGCTTATTCTGCAAATAAGCTAGAGATTTAGTCCGTGCATTTTCTCTCACATCAAATAAAAAAGATGAACTATTATAATTTGATCTCCTACGGTTGAAGAATTCTTTGGCTAGAGTGGTTTTCCCAACTCCACCTGGCCCCACAATGCCCACGACCCTGGCCTCCACGAGCTTCCTCTCGTCCAGCTGGGAGAGCACTGTATTTTCAAACTCTTCTAATTTGAGCTCCAACCCAGTTGGATATTTTGCCACATCCAACGGAGTTTTTGGAACATTCTTCCAAACGCTTTTCACTATGTGATCCAATAGCTCCCCTTCGTCGTGTTCCACTACGTTATCCAAGAGCTTCCCTTTGTCGTTCATGTCCCTGATTAGAGTAAAATAAGCAAATAAGAAACCCGTATGTAAATACATCATGCAGCTTATAACAATCCGACAATGGAAAACTAACAACGGATTGGAAAAAAACAGTAGGAGATGGAGCTTACCCAGGCAATATGAAACCGCTCAGATTCGCAGCATAGTAAAGTGCGTCTCTCCACTTCTGAATAGTGTCGTGACCGTAGCGTGGCTTTTCTTTACCAGTTTCAGAGTCATGTGTTGTTTTCTGTTCAAGTTTCCGCAGGGCTTCAGCATATGCTCCGGCGCCTTTGCCCGTCCAGCGGAGCACAGAAGGGTGAACCTTGTAGAAAACTGGAAGAATGGTAGCCTTCGAGTTTATCATGAGAACAAGTTCATCCAAGCACCAATTAGATTCGGCATACCTTGGAGAAAAAATTGCAACGTGGACAGATGCACCACTGATAGCCTGTTCTATTTGGGAACTAATGTTGTGTCCCGGCTCCATTTCTGACTGGTCCAAAAAGACTCTTAATCCACGATCAAGAAGCCGTCTATAGAGATGACTGGCAAATGTGCGTTTTACATCAGGCCCGCGATGGTTTATAAAGACGTCAAAATAGGAACAAGAAGTTGGGGCAGAAGAAGAGGCCGTGGAGGAAGAAGTAGCAGCAGCAGAACCATTGTCACCCTGATGACATGAACCGGTTCTTACGTTTGCCATTGGACTACGGAGATTATATGACTGAAAAACAAATATTAGCAAAATGAGGATGGAGCAAAGGCAATCGAATTGTGATCTGTGGAAACTGGTACCAAGCGGCAAGCAGCAAGCAGCATTAGTGCTTTAAGGATGCAGTCGATGCGTTGACCATTGATGTGACGTCGCTGCTTTCGACGCCAAAAACACGTTACCTAGACGCTTCCGTTTAGGAGTGGGAAGCGGTAGAGATGACATTTACGTGGTCCATCCACTGATGTGATATATAATATTCCACATTAGCGACTACCCAATGTACCCGTTCTGCGCTGAACTACTGATGTGGTATTTGCCATATGTCACCACATATTCTGTTCGGTCACGCATCACAACGCACATATTCTTCCTTTTCCAAAAGATATGGTGTATATGATATTTTGGCCTATCTCGTCCGGTGAATGATAGGGACATGCAACCACAACTCGCGATGGAGTTTACATATATTTTTAAATTTTCGGCCCACGGATCCTTATGGGCATGCTTCATTTTCGAAGAGGCATGCTTTATTCAATATCATTTATAGAAAGCAATGTGCACCTCGCATCAATCCTATACAACCACTACTCCAAATAGAGTTTAATATATATTTTTAAATTTTCCATGGACAAACTTGTGAAAAGACAGAGACCTGGGAAGGAGGCACGAACCTGTCAAGAGGCATGCTGCATCCAATATCATCCATGATGATAGACAAGCAGCAGGACAAGCAGCAGCAGTTTTGGAATTTCGGTTCGATGTGCTCTTCATACTATTTTTTTTTTTTTGAAGTTTTGAATTTTTATATTCTTCAGTACACATTTTTTTTTTTTTGAAAAAATAACCCTTCAATAATGAAATTTATGTTTTTTTATTTCTTTGTCAAAAGATTTTGAATAAAGTTATTTTTTATAGGTATGTATTGGTTGAGATTCCTAGTGTGAATTTGTACATATGATCTTTCAGAAAAGTGAGTTGTCATTATTCATGATGCACTGATATTTTGTGTTTTGATTCATTTATAACCAGCATAGATCTATCTTAAACCGGTATCTATCAAGCACCAAGAGGGATCCAATTTCTTGAGGTATATTTCTTTTTTAAAATTTAAACTCAAGAAATTCGATTTCTCTTGATTGATAGATCTGGCTTTAAGTTTTAAGTTTTTATTTTATAAACGAACATCTATTTTTTAATTATTTTTCATAATATTTTATTTTATGAACCAACATGGATTTTTTTAAAATACTTTCCATAATTTTTTATTTTATGAGTCGACATCAATTTTTTTAATTATTTTGTCAGTAACAAACGTTGCATCACAAACTTTATTTACTACTTTTTACTTTAATGTTACAAACTTTACTAATGTTACATCACCTTACAAGATCTCTCCCATAATATTCACTACCACTATTATTTTTGGCACACATGTTACTAACGTTACTAACGTTACATCACGTTAGAAGATCTCTCCCTGTAGAGAGCCTTTCGGCGCAATTAAATGCATTTTGTTTCATAATATACATGTGATTCATTTTATTTTATTTTTATATTATTTTTATAAAAATGAAATGGTGAAACTTATATAATATAATAAATAATTTTAATATATAAATTTCTAATAGCTCATGGTAAAAACTATTTTTGGGACAATTTTTGTGGTATTAGTAGATTATTGTAATGAACATGTGCTTACTACATTTGATATTTTGGGTGTAAATATAGAGCATGAAAGGGATATGTGATGAAATTCGGCCATTGAAATTGATAACCAGAGAGTTTAATTTTATTTTCAATGTGTCTTTGTGGGCAAGGTGTTGGTGAAAAAATAACACTTCAACAATGAAATTTATGTTTTTTTATTTCTTTTTCAAAAGAAATTAAATAAGGTCATTTTTCATAAGTATGTATTGGTTTAGATTCCTAATGTGAACTTGTACATATGATTTTTCAAAAAATTGGAATTGTCTATTATCCATCATAATGCACTGATATTTTGTCGGGATAGTGAAATACTTGGTATGGATTATCTCAAACCATAATAAAAAACAGCTCTTTGGAGTGTTGTGTATTCATCCCTTTTAAAATATAAGTGGATGACTTTAAGACTAGAAGCAAAATAGAAGCCACATTACAATGTTTTGCTTGGATCTAATTTCAACATCAATTAGAAGCCACATTACAATGTTTTGCTTGAATTTAGTTTAGATATAAAAAATTGATTCATCTTCATATGTTTTGATTCCTTGTGCCAAGGGACGTAATGTTATGTTTTATCGAGCTTGAAATATTGGAATAAATAGGTTAATTCTCAATCAAGAGATAGTGGGTAGAAGGATTAGACACAAAGATCGGGCTGACCGTCATATTCTAAGACGAGTTTTGCCAACATTTTGTATATATTCCATTTCAAGATTGATTATACCATCATATTTTTGCAGAATATCCTTAAAATGGTTAATATTCGCCTAGAAAGTGATCATTTTTCCAATAGAATTTGCAATTGAGTGTCACCTGAATGATATCACTCCAGAACCAAAAGAGAGGATCCAAACATATACAAAGGTTTCGCGTATAAATTCATGGCCTTGTTGGAGCACCTGACCCTTGGAAGTTGTGAGAATCTCGTCCAAACATTTACCATGTCATGTCAAATATCAATAACAATATGTTATGGTAAAGTATGAGGGAATTCTCATAACCCTAAATATATATATTATGGTAAAGTACATGAGGGAATTCTCATAGCCCTAAATTTGATTGCAAACATTCGTGAGTGCATAAATGCTGCAGTAAAATCCACAATAATAGAGTAACTTCAAAGTCCACGGATGGCTAATCAAAATTTGGTTGTCGATCGAACACAAACCCCACAAACCAATTAGAAAAAAGAAAATTTTGAAATTAGGACCATCGTGCAATTAATAAATCGGAGCAACACGTTTTGACAACATATTAAAGATCATTCTTTCGATTGATTAGTGACAACTTGGTTAATTAACCATTAATTCCAGAATAGATAAAAAATAAATTTAACAGGTTGATATTCAACATTAACTTTAAAAACCACAATATAATAATTTTTTTATATATTTTATTTTTTTAAATTTAGAATTAGTGTGTTTTGGGTAGGTAGTCCAGAGGGGTGTAGTTCAATCAATCATTTTGTTTGATATGACGAAAATTTTATAAATAGAGATCATGAGTTCAAATCACCCCTATTTATCCGTGTCTATGCTCAGTGGATGTGTGGGTGCACTAGGGATATAGTGAGAGTACCAACCCCATCCTTCCCCTAGTACCAAACAAAAAAATGTTCTTTGATATTTTAGAATAAGAAAATTTTAATTTTAAGAAATGAAAATTATATTTATATTTTAGTTTTTATCTTTTATTTAAGTGATCTTTTAAATGTTGTCATAAAGTATTCAAAAGTATCACTAATATATTTTTTTTAATAACATTCATATAAGATTCATATTTGAGTTTGTAAAATTACTAAAATTATATGTTGTAATAAATTGAGCATATGTTTTGGTATCCAAATTTAAAATTAATAAAACCCAATTCATGAGGTGGTTACACATTATTTTAGCTTTTAAATTCTTTAATAAGAAAATAAGTTATAATTTATACAAGTTCACATTTTGAAAAATGAAAAAAAAAAGACAAAGTTTAATAAATTAGACATAATAGAAATGTCTAAATTAAGTAAAACAATTTTAATTAAGCATAATACATTATAATGTTATAGATTAAAATTTCATAAAAATTTGAGAAAAACTTATAGAATTATGTTGGTAGAGGTTCATCATGTAAAGAAGTTCCACACAAGAGTTTAGAAAACACATCAATATAACTTAGCTATAGTGTTTGTTTAGTATGTCCAAGTTGGATATTCAAATGGACTTTGGAACAAACAATATAAAGTTGTAGCATCAACATTATAATAAAATTGAATTACACAACACGTAAGTGTATAAACTCAAAGAACACAAAGATATGTATGGAAACCTTCTGTCTAAATTTATCTAGAATGTATGGCTCTTACATTGATTAATATTCTTAGATGTGTTGATTACACTTGTGGTTGTAGTACCATATATATTATTAGGTATTTTGGTAGATTAGGCATATCTCCTTGCACTAGATAGAATATCACCTTTATCATCCACTAGTAACCTAGGTTGACCATTAAGATTTTATAAGAATAAGACAATGGGACAAGAAGAAATCCCTTAAACAACCATAAGTTAATGAGACAAGATGAACTCTCGTAACACTAATAAACTATGATGGATATTCTATGGGAATAATTCATCACATCAATCTCTTACTAAAAACTGAAATTGACACACATTGAACAAGTGGTTGCTCGCAGAGACAGATTTGAAGAGCTGAGCAACATATTCAATGAGAGAGAAGAGTGACTAAGAAAGAAAAATCAGTTCTAGGGGAAAATATGTTTGGAAAGGGTTTGAAGGGAGTCATCTTCACATGTTGTGAAAAATGGAACAGGTACATAAATAAGACAATTTGTTGAAGAGGGACCACAACAGTTAAAAAAAAATCCCTAGATCCATGGAGAGGGATCACACTAGTGCTAGAGGATTTTTCTCTTAATTTTGGAGCAAAATACCTAAGTGAGGGTGAAAAAAATGCTAGATATGAGTAGAGCAAGCTTGGATTAAAGCTCAATCAAGAAATATCAAAATAAATGTATGAATTCTCAAGGCTTCGTATGAATAATTTCACTTGAAGCTAACAAACCCTAATATCTATGGTTTGGTATCATTTCTAAGGTTTACTCTCCTCTCCTTTGACTTGGAAGGATAAACTATAATATTCGTGCCATCTATTTCTCCTAGTGAAACTTGCAAGAAATTATTATACACTACATTAGGCATATACATATATACTAGTTATGTACATCAGTGTTTATACTGTACTGTTACACATATACACTCGTGTATAGTCTAGTATTCTAGTTATATGTGCTAGTGATTCTAGCAAGATGTATATGTGAGATTTTCAATTACTAGGAACTAGATTCATAAGACAATTTCATCATGGAATATTTCAAACAATGAGAGAAGAATAATAGAGAAGATAAATTGTGGAAATCACTTTGTATCTTATTCATTGACATGATAACAATATATAATACATCCTCCATGGAGAAAATCGAATTCCTTTGAGGAAATATGGAAAGAGCAAAATGAAAAGGATTAGTAAAGACAAAAAAAACCCCAGGTGGCAAAAGCAGTTTCCAAAATTGTCCCAGAGGCTCACGAATTTAGTAAGTATGGTATGGAAGCTCATGAGTGAGGTAAATAGGATGTATTGATGGCTTTAGAAGGTTAGATATGATGTGGAGGTCGAATTGGTCAAGTGGCAAAAGATTCCAAGTCAACTAGCTTTATCTTTTCCACTAGAAAGTAGAAAAAACATGACAAAGCTAACTAAATCAGGATAGTGTCTTTCTAATTCAGAAATGGAATAAAAACGAACATAATCCAAGGAAATCTTATTCAGAATCTATCCAAATTCGTTTTTGTGAATGAGGATAGCATGTGGTCCACTAAAAGACAAAGATGACCTATTCTACCTAGTCAAAACTCAGGAAATTAATCATAAATGATTAATTAATTTTATCCTAAGTTGAGAATGACATAGTGGGTTTTTTAAATATTCCAACTACACCAAGAATATACACTAGTGTATATTCTAGTGTATATACAAATATTTGGTACACTATATACGCTAGGATCATGATCGTTGCTCCTGATGGGAAAATACTGATGCTAACTCCGACAAAAATTGCTTCCCTAGATTAATAACACTTATGTTGAAGTAGAAGTAGGAAATCTTATTTGAAGTATAATTTGTGCCTTTCTAGACAGAGAAGGGCCCTCTCTTTCTCATCGATTTTGTTCAAGCATTTAAACAAATGTACGCTAGTGTATATTATAGCAGGAGTAGGTATGTATATACATTTTTGTATACACTAGGTATATACAATAGTGTATACATTAGGCATGTTTAGTGCATAATATTCTAAGCTATATACATAGTGTATATACTAGTTATATACACTAGTGTATATATTGTACTAAACACTAGGCATATACACTAGTGTATATGATACTTATACACTGGTGTAATGTACACTATGCATGTACACTAGTGCATATACACTAGTGTATATGCTAGTGCATTTAATCTCTCTCTCCCTCTCTCTCGACCCCCCATCACTGAAGTTAGAGACGTAAAGTTCTAGAATTTATGGGCTGATCCATTGAAGGGATTGATTAACGAGAGTCGATTGAAGGCATTTTATGGCCCACAAGTGTCAGAGGTATGAAATCTAAGGAAATGATAGATAGTCATTTACATAATAGGGAAAATAGGAGGAGTAGTTAGTTGTAAAAGTACGTTATTTAATTCCATTTATGGAAAGTTTTGATAGTTGATAGCTGTAAAAATAGGGAAATTTTGAAATTTGAAAAAGCAATAAGTACAACACATCACAATTTTATGATAAAGTGGTCAATAATGTGATTTCCTAGAAAAGCATATCAACGGATGCAAACATGAGAAGATTGAAGTGACAGTTGTTGAAACATTTAAAAACCCATTCCATACGTAAGATATATTTTATTAGTCATCTAGATTAATTTTCCTAGGTGTAGACTATGTAGTTGGCCTAGTTTTGTCTTTTATGCCTCCATATGCCATCCTGAGACACAAAAATGAATTTGGATAGATTCTGGATAATATTTCCTTGGACTCTGTCTGATTTTATTCCATTCCTGAATTAGAAAGACACTTTCCTGATTTAGACAGCTTTATCATGTTTTTTCTACTTTCTAGTGGATAAGGTAAAGCTAGTTGACTTGGAAACTCTCTCCACTTGGCCAATTCGACCTCCACCACTTTATTATCTCCTAAAGTCATGATTACATTCCATTTACATCACTCATTAGCTTCCATACCATATTCATCTGATTCGTGATCCTTTAGAGTGTTTTGGAAAGTGCTTTTGACACCTAGGGGGTTTTTATGCTTTTAGTAAGCCTTCTTTTTTTGTGCTTTACAACTTGCCTTTAAGGCATTCTATTTTCTCTCTTGAGATGTATTATATATTGTTTTCATATTGAGGAATAATACATGAGATGATATTTCCATCAATTGAGTTCTTTCTCTTATGTTTCTGTCTCGATATTTCTTCTTCTTATTCTTGCATATCTTTGAATAATTCTTGTGAGGACTTATTTGATTCAATATTCTTGTCTATTATAATTATTTCATGGTATTGATCCTATATAGAATTCTCACATGGTATCAGAGCCTTGGGATCTCTTGAATAAATTATTATTTCAGTATAATATTTCAGAGAGTTTGTTATGCAGGTACTGAAGATCAAATGGCAGAAATTTATGCAATACATACAGTTGTTGAAGATGAAGAATTCCATATCTTTCTCTTGTTCTCCCATAAGTATTCCATTTTAAACTCTGAGAAAGATAATCTAGTTTATGCTCTAGAATCTGAAGAGTTTCTTGAATCCTCTCTTTCACATGAGTCTGTTGGTGTGCATAATGATGATCTTCTGAATGGTTTGGAGGTTAGATAGGAAGTTGGAGGTGATGCATTCACCCTCCTTGATGATATACTTCTTATGTACTTCTATATGATCATTGGAACATGTTATCAGAGTTTCACTGAAGATGGAGGACACTACCATTCGATTGGGTTCAAGTCTCAGGCATATTTTGGTGATTTTGGTTCTGATCTCACCCATGTTGGTTCAAAGGAGATCTCAAGGAACCATATATCAATTCTTGGAGCTGATTTAACTTCCACTGATCAAAAGTTAAACTTTCAAGATCAATCAGATATGATTGGAGTTGATCCTACCTCAATTGGTTTGAATTTCAAGTTCCAGAACAGTCTGCATATTCATGGATTTTTTCTCTTCAAGAGCAAGTTTAGAGAGCCTCCAGTTTCGCTTGCATCCACTACTGGAGAATTCAAGCACATGTTTTTGGATCATGATCCACTTCTTCCCAAGAAGAAGATTCCTCCAGACATCTGATCAAATACACGCCTACTTGAGTTTGGAGCAACAATAATTTTGGTGTGCACATGTCCATTTTTGAGGGAGGGTTTTATTCCCATGAGGTTTTCCTTGTTTCCTCAATTTACATAGGCATAATTTTTTGTATTGGGGTGACCATAAGCCTTGTTGCTTGGGCCCTATATTTTGGATATTTTAATCACATACATTCAGGCTTAAGGGGGGGTGTTGGAACATTTAAAAACCCATTCCATACTTAGGATATATTTTATTAGTCATCTAGATTAATTTTCCTAGGTGTAGACTATGTACTGTTGGCCTAGTTTTGTGTTTTATGCCTCCATATGCCATCCAGGGTAATTTTTAGGGGCGAAATTTCGCCAGTTGGCTATTTTGGGGGCTTTTTTCCAAATAATAAATTCGCTATTTGGTCATTTTTAGTCTCTAATATCGCCTATATTTACATAAAATATGTTTTTTTATCATAATATTCACCAAAATTTACACGTTTCAGTATTAAATTGTAGGCTTTGTATTTAATATTTGCCTACCTATCTATATCTATTTTTTTCCAATCCAAAATAATCGCCTAGAATACTACACTTAAGTGTAATATTAGAATCCTTAAAAATTACCCTAAATTGCCATCCTAAGTCACAAAAACGAATTTGAATATATTTTGGATAAGATTTCCTTGCATTCAGTTTGATTTTATTCCATTCCTAAATTAGAAAGACACTTTCCTGATTTAGACAATTTTATCCTATTTTTTCTACTTTCTAGTGGATAAGGTAAAGTTAGTTGACTTGGAAACTCTCTCCACTTGGCCAATTCAACCTCCACAACTTTATTCTCTCCTAAAGTCATCATTACATTCCATTTACATCACTCATGATCTTCCATACCATATTTGTCCAATTCATGATCCTTTAGAGTGTTTTGGAAAGTGCTTTTGACACCTAGGGGGTTTTTATGCTTTTTGTAAGCCTTCCTTTTTTGTGCTTTACAACTTGCCTTTAAGGAATTCTATTTCTCTCTTGAGATGTATTATATATTGTATTCATATTGAGGAATAATACATGAGATGATATTTCCATCAATTGAGTTCCTTCTCTTATGTTTCTGTTTCAATATTTCTTCTTCTTATTCTCCAATATCTTTGAATAATTCTTGTGAGGACTTCTTTGCTTCAAGATTATTGGCTATTAGAATTCTTTCATGGTATTGATCCTATATAGAATTCTCACAATAGTTGGATGACATGGGAATAATATTTTTCAAGTTGCATTGGATTCAAGAAGAAACATTTAATGTTTGGAGCGGAGGGTTAAAAGGAAAGACAAGACAGTTTTAATGGATTGCAAAAATATTTTAAAAGGAGAGTTTGTTGGTCACATTAGCTATCTTGCTGCGTCGAGTGTTTGAACAATGATAGTGGAGCTTGAAGAAAATATCTTTGAGTTGCAATGTGATATTATTTCCATTGTTGAGATAGATTTGAACATGTCTACTTCTGTAAAACCAAAAGAAAGGCCTGAGGCTAAAGTAGTGAAGGAGGTAGAAATACCTACTGTCGGGATTGATCATTGGGTCGATACTCAGGGTAACATACTTGGGAAGCTGCCGTCAATAAAGTTTTTGGAATTTAATCTTCATGATACAAACAGTTTCCCCATACTAGAAGAAAGCAATTATATCGATGGTGTAGTCCAAGATGATAATATAAAGAGGGTGGTTCCAAAATCCCGTGCATGCAATATTTTCAAATCTGGGATTATGTCTCTCATAGATGTTCTGCACTTTGGAAGAAGTTCAAGTATTGCAAGGTGTATAAGGTTCCTATAGAGTCAATTCCATGGTGGAGCGCTATGTTTGGATAAACCCTATCTAATCAATTTGGATGTTATTCAAAAAAATTTAGGATTGTCATGTATGGGGGAGGATCTAGCTAAAGTGATTGCGGACAAGGATATGAAAGCAAAGGAATTCTATACAAAATATGGTACTCACCAAGGTACAGGAGGTGCATTTATTTCAGCGATCACAAACTAGAAGGTTAGGTTTGCAACACAGATTTAACAGGCAAAGTGATAAAAAAAATGTTCTAACTATGAATGCCCTGTGGGAGTCTTGATTGCGGTAAGCATTGTACTCAGGGAATCAAAATGAACTGGGAACAATAATTGTTCAATGAATTCATATAGGATCGTTTGGATACATGGGATGTAGGTAATGATTTTCATTTTAGTTGGGTATTGTTGTTGATAGGTATGATTGCATGGAAGTCACTCGGGCTTCTTGACGGTAAAGCTTATGATACAGAGGTAACATGGGAGTTTCTAGCCCCAAAATTTAATATTTGGAAGCTGAGTAAAGATGATGAGAAGCAACAAGAGACTATAATTTGGCATTTCAATGTTGGTATGCCAACATGATTCAAGATTTAGTTGATTTGTATTGGATTCCTTCAAGCCTAATTGATAAGTATGAGCTTGTTTTGTCCTTTTCAGTTAATAACCATAATGATTTTATTTCACCACATGCACAACCCTCTCGTAGAACATAGATGTTTCCTTTTTATGTGACTGAGGAATAAATTAAGCAAGCTATCATGGATTGGATTGAGGAATATCAATGGAAGCCATATTAAGATGTAGAAATACTTAATACTCCAAAGGGTACTTTGAAGAAGAAAAAGTAGCAAACAAAAGGATCTACAAGTTTGAAGGAGTTGCAGGGTTCCTCAAGGATCAGTGCACAGAAGAAAAAGACCCTGAACCCTTAGAGAATGTACCTGAGAAACGTAAGAAGAAAAGGACCACATTATTTTCATCAGTTATTATAGAGGAAGAAAAACCAAAGATGTAGACAAAAGAAATAACGCCAAAAACATTTGAAGATAAACAAATAAAAACTCAATTATTTAAGGAAGAGGGTACTTCGTCAATGAAGGTGACAAAGTTACAGAAGATCATTGGTTCTATTGAGACTAATTTGAAAATGCAACAATCATTACAAGTGATGTCTACCAAGCAATTGGGTAGATTGAAAGGTAAATTGAAGATCTAAACCTACAAGCACAACAATTGAGGTGGATGAGCCTCCAAGGGAGACTACAAGAACATAGCTTGTTCCAAGAAGGCATATAAATCCTCACGCAATGATAAGGAATACAATAGAAGAAGTTTTAGAAATGATGATGAAGTATCCTACATTTGAGATAAATTTTTCATGTGTATCTTTCCAGCAGTTGAAACGATATAATGTAATGCTAATAGAAGAGATGACTACACACTATGCAGACATTACAAAAGTTCATAGTGACTTGCAATAGGTTCATTCCAAAAATGTTGCGGAGAATTCTTATTTGACTACAGCAGTGGAATATTTACATTTGGAGTTGTTCCCAAAGGAAACGCTTTATACTACTGTTGAAGAAAAGCGTCAAGATATTAAATACTTGGTTGAATATTTGCGCGCATAGAATGAGACACTTAAAGAACAAATGTCGCAGATAAGGACACTAGATCAAGCATAATTGAATCAACATATTTTCCAGGCAGAGGAGGTGTTTGATAAAGCTAAGAGCGCAATACATAATTTGTCAAAGATGGTAAATACGATTTTTTCAATTTGGGATCACTTGCAAGACGTACTTGAAGAAACAAAGAAAGAAGCAAAAGTTAAAGTGCTAGAAGAATAGCTTAGAACCAAGAAGCAATCTTTACAAACATTTCCAGTGTCTACAAGAAAGGAAGATATTAATGAAATCTCTAGCCTTACCAAGAAGATTAATACAATGAGGACATAGCAACAACAAGTCGTTGCTTAGGTTATGGACTTGTATGGGAAAGCTAATATGCATGTTATGCTAATATTGCACAATTTTATGAGAAGTATCAGAAAGTTATTGATATAGGAGAAGCTATGTGACCCAGTGAGCATCCTGTCACGAAGGAAGATGCAATAAAATTTCAGAATGATGTTGATACTTTGTCGCAGTTTGTGGAAGAAATGAGTAGTCAATTCAATGGATTTGCAATGCAGCTGTCACGGGTGTTCCCATCGGTTCAACATGTGATTCTTGAGTAAAGATGGACTCAAGGGTGAGTCCAACATAGTGTTGGGGGCCGGTTGGTGTTGTAGTGACATAAGTTTTTGTAAGAAGTATCATGCGACATTGTAAAGAAGTGTGTTTCCTTGTTTAATTAGTTATATGTTTTGTAATTAAGAATAATAGTCAAAAGATAGTTAGAAAGAGACATAACTGTCTCATTTTTTTATAAAAAGGGAATAAATGGGACCGTCTCGGTTTGATGTGAATCCCCACTTTTGAGTATATGACTATAATATTATCTCTAAGATTATGAATGAAATATGAACCAACTATTATCTCATTTTTTTGTTCAATTGGTCATTGTGCATGAGTTAATGATAGATTATGATGTATGAATGAGATGTTAAATGTGAATGATGAATTTATGCAATCCCCTTTCCTAATTTCAGTATTTGTGATTCCTATGAGTATCTCAGGTGAGATTGTATCCTTCCTGGATGCTGAAAATGTTGATGCTCATAAGATTATTGTTGGTAACTTAGTTTAGAACCCTGTGTCTAAAACTGAGCCAACAAATAATGGAGAAGGTGGAGACATTAAAGAAGATCAAGTGGATGATGAATATGATGATGTGTTCCTGAAGACAGTGAAGAAAAATGAAGTTGAAAAACTATCCATTGTGGACCACTTCAAGGTGCAATATGCTCCTTTTAGGAAATATTTTTACTAGGAAGTAAGAGAAATATTTCTGATAACATCAAAGGAAGTTGCACTTTGTAGAAATCAACTTAAATATTCATGGAAAAGATGTACCAAATATTGTCAAGATATGGAACTAGACTGGATTGACTCATATCGTCATTGAGGTCATCGAAAAAACAGGCTTTCAGAAGGCTATGTCTATTCAAGCCCAGGACCTTCCCGTGATCATGAGTGGAAGAGACTGTATTGGTGTGGTGAAAACATGTTGGGTAAGAATCTTGCATTTGTTTTACCTAAACCTCCTCTTGTTGTTGGTGATGGATCAATTGGTCTCATTATGGCTCCCACAAAAGAGCTTGTTCAACAGACTGAATTTGCTATTAATAGATTTGAGAAGGTTTTAGGATTGAATTATGTGCTTCTCTATGGAGGTTTGGGAATAACACACTAAATTAGTGATTTGAAGAGAGTTATCGAAATTGTTGTATGCACACCTGGTAGGATGATTGATATCTTATGCCCAAGTAGTGGCAAGATATTGAATCTTTGCAGAGTCGCTTACTTTATTATGGATGAAGTTGATGGGATGTTTGATATGGGATTTGAGCCTCAAATTACTAGAATAGTGGCAAGGGATTGGTTCAATCTTGGTTGTCAACTACAGATCTAAATTTCCATGGTAACTTTGGAGTGGAATGGACAAACCATATTCTATGTTTAAATCACAATGCTATTTTTTTACAAGATCATGAGGATGAATTGAAATGGACTTGGAAAAAATCCATGTGTACTCTTTTGTTAAATTAAGATATGAAGCTTTGATAGCTCAAGGTAGTAGTGGGGATAAGATTTGGTGGTGGAGGGCAATTTCAAAAATAGTATGTACTCAGTGAGATTTTTTGCATGGCTCACGCTATCAAATAAAATTCTTACCTAGGACAATGGACAAAAATGAAGCTGAATGGACCAATCCATTGTATTCTATGCAAGGTTGAAGGTGAATCAATGGACCATATTTTTGCTCCCTATTCTTTTACTAAGCTTGTTTGGAATCAAATCCTTCAAATGGTGGGTGATCCCATTAAGTGGAAAAAATGCACACTTTTGGAATATTTTAAGGCTTGGATGACAGACACCTCTGTCAAGGCATAAAAATCTCTACCATGCTATGTCATGTGGGGATTGTGGTGTGCAAAAATAAGATGTTTTTTCAAGGGGATAACATGATTGTTGGTATGGTATCCCATAAAATAAGGATCTCCTACAAAGAAGGGTGGAAATCTCTCAAGACAAAGATAGTCAAGGTCCATAAAACTCAAGTCATTGACTTCACTATAGCTTTTAGTTTTATGGTTCTTGCAAAGAAGTTGAGAGATGCATGGAGTTGAGGCAACTCCCTTTATTAATAAGCATTATTTTTTCTTCATAGAATATGGTGCTATGCAAGGCACAAATAACAAAGTAGATTCCCGCCCTTTGGATTCTGCTGAAGTTGGTAGCAAACCAAGGTTTAAGGGACTTGCATACTATGAGTGAGTCAACATCAGAAAGTGCCATATTTCCAATCTTGCACTTATGGTATAATGCTAAAATTATTTTTGATCACATTTTTAACACATATATTGAGGGAATTTAATAAATTAAACATATATTTCAAATGATGTGCTTAATTTGTGGTATGGTATGCAAATATATGAAGAGTTAAGGGGTGTCCAGATCTATGTAGAGGTTTCTTTATCCATTATGTAATTTGAGAGTTGGGTAAAGAAGTATATGTATTTTGGAGTTAATGATGTCTTGAAGAAGTTGAAATTTTGACATGTCGCATTGATATATTGCAAAAGAACTATGAGGCTCATTGATATATATTTTCATTTCACTATGACAAATTTTAGATATTTAGTGATCTAATATTAATCCACCAATATATTTAAAATATATAAAATTGTTAAAATATCTAATAACAATTTTTTTTCTTCTTTTTTTTGAAAAAATTATAAATTTTATTGCATCAAGAAAACACATTTCTACAACACGTATGGGGAAGTGTCCATCTGTCCCATACAAATAAAAGTAATTAATTAATTAAAATAAAACAAGTGAAATTAAGAACAAAGTTACTTATACTTTCCTTTTGTAAATAGTTTTTCTAATAATTTAGAATTATTTTAATTAATAATTATTTATAATTTATAGGTATTTGAGTAAACAACCATGTAACAATGTATTATTTATATATAGTTTAAAAGTAAGTTTATGCATAATTTAAAAGCAAGTTTAAAATTTGTTTTTAAAACATACAAATTATTTATTTATGAGAATTAGAATTAAATCTAAATAAAAATTATTATATCCAACTTCTAAGCCAATTAAAAAATGGAAATTTGTAGTTCATTTTCTTTAGTTATTTACCGTCAATTTAATATAAATTTTTTATAACACTTTACAAAACTTTGAAAAAAAATTACATGCCTTTGTAATAAACATATATTGTATATTGAGATATGTGCACATAATTAATTAATGACAACTCACGAATCACTGCCTATTAATAGCTTGGTATTAATGTCATCTACTAATATATGGTGTATATTTGATATTTAGTTTATCAATTTATGAGATCGTTTAACATGGATGCATTTTTTAAGATATTTTCTATAAATAAATAATTAGATGAGGAGAACTGGGACTGAAAGGTTATAGTGACACCACTTGACACGTTATTAGCTCTACACACAACATGTAACTATTGATGGTTTCAGTTTTTCAAAATGGATGCACGAGATCTTCCGCACGTAAATGGCTATGCTATACGAGTCGAGAAGTCAGTGTGTTTGAAACCTATACATAGCGAAATTTCAATCTGTTGTTTTTCAAGTGAAGGATCATTGTCGCTGTTGTGAAATAAAGTAAAGATGTAGGCGGCCAAAGAAAAAATGAGCAACATGGGCACCACTCTTAAGGAAGGGATGGATAAAGCTAAGGCTTCTACATAGGAGAAGGTATCTTCAAATTGTTTTAGTTTCATAAATAAGTCCCTACTTTCAAAAATTTTGATACTTGTTCTATCTGCATAAATGCGTTAAGATTAAGATGGATATATTTTATATGTCTTATATATTATAAGATAGATAGAGGATTGAATAATCGATTTGGGATTTGGATGTTGTTTCGTATTATAAGATTACTACATATAACCTTACAAACAAAGAAATAACTGGTGAGAAGAAGGTTTCCAAACAAGTTGAAGTTGAGATTAAAGCCAAGGTTGAACATAGTTGAAAAAGAAAAAGCCAATCAAATTGGCCACACGGGTGTGCAAGCAATATTGGTGGCGGTACTTATTTTATGGGCGTTGGTATTCCTTGAGCTTACGATCCTGCTCCAACTGGCTGCACAGGTAGAGATTATGTGTGACGATGTAAAAGGCAACAGAGGATTAGAATGAATAGCTAGTGCATGATGGATGAATCCTAACTTGTCTGTTAATGGTTCTTAATGGTTCTAGTTTGTGTTTGGATGGATAAGGTTATGGAGACCATGTGCTTATTACAGCAAAATGATTTTAGGTTTGGTTTGGAACAAAATGATTTTAGGTTTGGTTTGGTCTTGGTTTGTGCTATCATTGTATATTTTGATTTTTATTCTCTTAAATTTGTTTTATGCAATATAGTATTGTCACTGCCTTTCTTTTTTAGTTTAGTATGATGTTATGTAGATGTCCTTCATATAGTGTAGCCTCATAATTTGTTGGATTATATAAACCATAGTGTAACATCATAATTTAAAGTTGGTTGGATGATATAAACTAATCCTTGTAAATTATGTGAATTTTACTATGTTAATAGTTTCATTGACAGGTATGGATTTTTCTGAAATTCAATAACAAAATATAGGAAAATTCAGAATAAACCATAGTGTAACATCATAATTTAAAGCTGATTGGATTATATAAACAAATCCTTGTAAATTATGTGAACTTTAATATGTTAAGGGCTGGTGCAAGCTAATGTTGGCCACTCATGACGCATTAGTCACAATGGACTTCTAGAAAAACAGAAATCTAAATGTCAAAAGCAATATTAGAGCTACCTACACAACTTTTTGGAATATGGCGTAAGAATATGAAACCTAGACAATCGGATTACCTTTCGGAATTCAAAAATATTATTTATGGAAATTAAGTATAACTCCCAAAAAATGGGGTTCTCCTAAGGTTGGTATGTTATTTTTTTAAGAAAACATAATGAATATGTTTGCGTTGGTCCCCTGGTTTGGTATGCAAATGGTGGAATTTTGTGAAAAAAATTATATACAGTCGTAGATAACAGGCCATTCTAGTGTAGCGTTGTTTTTCCATATTTATTTATGTTAATTTTATTTTATTTTTAATTAAGGAATTCAGCCAAGCCCTAAAATGACTAGGTCGAGCGTTGGTCCCCGACATCATGGTCTTAGCATAATCAATGAACTTTGTTTTATTTTTTAGGATGTAGGTCTTTGTGTGTACTTGTGCGGATTCTTTTCCGTTTTCAAAATAGGTGAGCCAATCAAAAGTTATAGACGAAAGAAATAACCTACTTTTTGTGTAAGATTGACGTTAGTGTAATTAAAATTAATTAAAAAATAGAAACAAATAATAGATTTAATAAATAATTACATATTCGGAATCTACACACATAGTTCTACAAGTGTGTGCAATTTCATTAGCAGTGGACAAGTGTAGCATACGCAAAATCATGCTCGAAACAGAAGAAGTTATAGAATAAGATGTATTTTGTTATAACACAGTCGAAGTGTCATGTCCCAAATTTGGTATTGGGTCACAATGGCCTAATCACATTGGCTCTATTCATTAGAGTTTGTCAAATTGATGTTAAAGGTCAAATAATTGCCAAGGAGGAAAATTACTAGTTTCCTAGGTTTGGGGTGGAAGCTTTGGGATTTGGAATAATGGGGATAATAAATGATGTTTGAACATTAGAATGGAATAAATATTTAATAAAGGAGATAAATAAATATATACAAGTGAAAATCAAAGTGGCATTTCATGATGAAGACACATGGAGGAAGTGGGACCCACATGTGGCTAGATTTCCCCACTACATTTGGCATCATTCTCTCACCAATTCAAATTCAAGGTGAATGGTAACATACTTGGGGGAGTCCAAAAGGTATTATTCATTGCATGACTCATCCAAGGTCGAAATATAGAGGAAGAGTAACTCCCATGGAAGAGGAAGAGGCAATTTGGAGCTAGTGAGACACTTGGGCTAGATTCCCTAGCTCTATGACAACAATGATGAAGATGCTATGACACCTATGACACAAATCAGACCTGAAGGCTGACATATGACATATATGACATGTCAGGGCTAAAAATAGACTCCAAGAGGGCGCTCAAGGGTGTTAGGGCAGCTAAGATGCTTCCACGTGATTTGGTGGAAGTGGGAGACTAGGAATTGTTGTACAAGTGGCGTTCTTTGGAATCTCTTCCCAACTTGAGTTGGCATGAGTCTCTTGGAAGGAATTCGACCCATGGAGGACATTAGAAGTTTATAAATGTCAATAACAAAGAATGAAACCAGCTTTTGATCATTTGTAGAATTTGCAATTGCATTTGTGAAGAGGGAGAGCTAGTGGATGACTAGTTTCTTGCCTTAGCCAATTTCGAGGGTGAAAGATTCCCATCCAAGTTGGTAATTGGAAAGGCCATTCAGACCTTTCATTTGGAGATTTAATGGAGTCTTTATTTGCAGGTGTAAGCTACAGGGCAGCTCATGGTTTCTTCTATTGCAGCTCACTCCTTCAACCATTTCCAGTTTTGATGGCATATTCTTTATCCTTGAGGGAGGGCGTTTTTGGTGAGATATTGTACTCTTTGGGGAATCTTTTAATGCCCCATTTCTTTTGTAATATGAAGTAAATACTCTGTTCTTCATCTCCAAAAAGTTTCAGGTCGAAATTCCAAGTAGAAATGTATAAATCTCATTTTTAATGGAAGAACAATGCCATTTCCCCACTACCTTGTTGTGAGCCAATGTATTGATGATGATTTCGAATGAATGGATGATTCTTTGATATATTTGTGGTCAATATAATTCCATGGATGTATTCTACAAGTTTCATGTACTGTACTTTAGCATTTGAAGCATTTTTACTCAGTTTAGTTGTATTGGGAGGTGAAATAGTGCCATTTCCCCAAGGGTCGAATTGAGGATTTTTGCAGTTGAATGGGAGAGGGTGAGAACAGTTGTAATAAACTATTAATGGTGCATATGAGACCTTAATAACATAATTAACACATTACATACCTCTGTTCATAAATTTGAGTGGGTTTGGAGGCATTTGGGAAGCCATTTTCAGTACTTACCTCAGGGGGATTTGAACCCCAAATTACTAGTAAAATTGCATACTTGGTCCAGAATCTTAAGAGAGTTTTCAGAGGTCTTTTGGTGGCCATATATCATCCCTGAACATCATATTCAAGTCCTAATATCATTAATACACCTTCCTTGAATATTTGAAGGCATTTCAAGTCAATTTGAGACCTAGAGACCAATACTAGTCAAAGGGAAATCACTAGTAAAGTTACCTACATTGACCAGAATTGAAAGAGGATTTGCAGAAGTATTTTAAAGGTCCAAAGGCATCCATGAAACAAATATTTATGTTCTAATATAATTCATATACCTTCTCAGAAGATTTGGGATCATTTGGGGCAAATTTGGGACCTAGAGATCAAAACTAGTCAAAGGTCGAACTAGGGAAAAAAAAGTGGAAAATTGCCATTTTAATAAAATTCCTAACAAGGGACATTACACCAAGCCACTTGGATTGGAAACCCGAACCTAAAACCATAGTGGCAAAGTCATCCACCACACTGGTGGGAAAGGAATTCCCCGCCAAAATTTAGAAATTTAAATGGCGAGTGCGAGTTATTTTAAATGCATGTACGCAGAAATAGCGCGTACGCGCTATTTAGTACTTAGGTGGTGGACTATTGACTACAATAAATGGTGACTAGTGGGATTTGATATCCTAATCAATGAAGACAATGGATTTAGCAAATCCTAGCTAAATTGCATGACTATTGGCTTTTGGAAATGAAAGCTATTCGGATTTGGTATCCTAATCTACAAAAAAAATCAAACAACACACCAATATGAATACATTGTATTGACCAAACCCTAGCTCAATTTCACACATGCATCCATACAAAAATCCTATTGAATGAATCAAAACATAGGCATAAGAATGATTGTAGTGTATGCATTTATTAGTATTCACATACACCTACCTACTTAGAGGTACTAGGGTGTTTCCTACTTCCATTTCCTTGATATACATGACCTACCCATTATTAACATTGATATTTTTCGCTCTTCATACAAATATTGTTATGTGCTAGATAAATATCTATTGAGTCACTTTACCTTACCTTATATGCATGAACTCCTTGTGATGTCTAGTGCTTAAGTAGGGTTTGATATTGCCTCCTCTTCAATATTATAACTTTAATCATTAGTTTGACTCTACTAGACCCTTTGGGGAACCCTCCTACTTACTAGGTTTTGTCTTGGGTGTTAGTTTTTCAACATTTAATTCAATATGATCTAGGATCTTATATGAGAGAATAACAAGCACAACAAATCAATCACAAGAGACAATAGACACAAATCATTTCACCAGGGAAACCATAAAGGAAAAAACCCTACAACTTCCTCAGAGATAGAATGAGCAATGATACAAAACCACAAAACAAAGAGATAGACTCCAGCAACTCCTCCTCCTCCACTTGTGCGAACTTGTCTCTCTCTCACTTATGCGCAATGAATAAGTGAGTGAATGAGTGATCAAATGAGAGAGTCACTCTCTCTATTTATACTTTACTTCACTTGCCTTTTTCCCTAACTGGGCCGACTTATCCTAGGAGAATCTAATAACCCATTACACCCTAACTCTTGGCCGACACCACTAGGGGGGTCTAATAACCCACTCTAGTACAATGATAACCTTCCCGATCGGAGAAATGAAACCTCTCCGTCGGAAGTATAATGTCAATATAAAATATACAAATGAAATACATTCTGAAGTTACAAATACATCAAGACTCCCTCTTAACTAGGAAGGTATTCTCTTGACACAGTTCATCGGCACAAGTCTTCATCACTTGATCATCATCAAGGCTGGATCAGCATCGATACTGCTGTAGCTATCTCGATCATCAATCTCCAATCTACTCGTCATAAGAAGTTCTATAGAGCCAGCCCTTTTTCATGCTGGATGTAGGCCTAGCCTCCATGTAGGTATTCATCATATCTGCAAGCAAGCCATCAAGCAGGTACATCTCATGACTGATTACAATGCCTTTGCAAAACCTACAAGATCGCTCAAGACTGATTATATGCCACTGCAAAACCTGAAGGAACATCTCAGGACTAATTATATGCCTCTGCAAAACCTGTGTACCATACGGTCACCTCATCATCTTCAGATCATCTCATCATCAATGGAGCATAGTCCAGATGCACACAACACAACACTTACACTCACTGGCATGGAAAGACTTTCCTATCACCATTCGGGAAAGGCTCAGCAATTACATAAACGACCATGGAAGGACTAACCTCTGACCATGTCGAAAAAGCTTCAGCAATTACATCAACGACCATGGAAGGACTAACCTCTGACCATGTCGGAAAAGCTCGGGTATTACATCAACGACCATGGAAGGACTTTCCTCTGCCCATGTCGGAAAAGCCTCGGAAATTACATCAACGACCATGGAAGGACTAACCTCTGACCATGTCGGAAAAGCCTCTCCCAACCCTTACATCTGCACCATGGGAGGACTTTCCTACCACCATATGAGAATGGCCCAGCCCTTACATCTACACCATAGGAGGAATTTCCTACCACTACGTGAGAATGGATTGTGTACATCTGTGTCTTCCAGACTCATCACTTCCCCTTGGAAGGAAACTCGATTTGAAGTACACCAAGCTTCTTTATGAAGTATTCAAACTTCATTCTGTCCAGCGGCTTGGTCAATACATCAACTATCTGCTCATCCGTCGCAACATACTGGAGCTTCACTGCTCCTCTCTACACCATATCCTTGATATAGTGGTACTTGATCTCAATGTGCTTCGACTTGTCATGGAACACTGGGTTCTCTGACAACTTCACACAACTCTAGTTGTCGCAATGTATACAAGTCGTGTCCAACTGGAGATCAAACAAATCAGAAAGTAGATTCCTTAGCCATACTGCCTCACAACTAGACGAACAAGCTGCGACATACTCTGCTTCGGCTATACTCAGTGCCACGTAGGACTGCTTCCTTCTAAGCCAAGAGATCACACCTGATCCCATATTGAAGCAGCACCCTGGAGTGCTCTTCCTATCAATGGCATTGCTTTCCCAATCCGAATCAACATAACCTTCCAGGCTAATCTTCTGATTTGCATCATACTTGAGACCATAATCAAGCGTACACCTCAAGTACCTCAGAATATGCTTTGCAGCAATCAGGTGAACATGTCTTGGATCCGTCAGGAACTAGCTCAATGTGTTCACAGCAAAGCAAATATCTGGCCTCGTATTTGTTAGGTACATCAAGAACCTAATCATCTGATGATACATCGTGGCATCAACCGACTCTGATGAAGCATCACTCAATAGCTTCAGGTTCGATGCCATAGGTGTGGCCATGGTCTTGCATTCCATCATCCCGAACCATTTCAGGATCTCTATTGCATACTTCCCTTGTCTAAGTAATATTACATGTGCACTTTGCCACACCTCCATGCCTAGAAAATAGTGCATCATACCCAAGCCCTTCATCTTGAACTCGACAACAAGCTTCCTCTTCGTGTCAGCAATCAATCCATCCTCACCTATCACAAACAGGTCATCTAGATACAGTAGGGGTATCACTGGATTGACTTCCTCAACCTTGTAGTAAAGGTTGGAATCCGCTTTACTCTTAGTAAATCCCAAACTAGTCAGAAATCTATCTATCCTTCCATACCACATCCCGAGTGCCTGTTTCAAACCGTACAAGGATTTCTTCAGTTTGCATACATGAGTCTCCCTGTCATGTGTCTCAAACCTGAGTGGTTGCTCCACATATACTTCCTCTTCCACTACACCATTCAAGAACGTTGTCTTGACATCCATCTGGTGTATCTTCCACTTCATTACTGCAGCCAGATAAAGTACTGATCTAATGGAAGTATATCTGGCTACAGGTGCAAATGTCTCCTCATAGTCTATTCCTTATTTCTGGGAGAAGCCATGTGCCACAAATCTTGCCTTGTATTTCTCTATGCTGCCATCTGCAATATGCTTGATCTTGTAAATCCACTTGGAAGTCACAACAGACTTGGGCCTACTATTCTCGGGACCACATCCCATACATCATTCTTCATGATCGACTGGTACTCCTTGATCATGGAATTCTCCCATTCTTTCTTCTCAACTGCTTCCTCATTGTTGGAAGGCTCTTTGTCAATGATGTCACACGGCAGGGATACATAACTGGAGAATGGTCTCGACCTCTTTCTTTCTCTATGCATTCCTTCTGGAGCACCATATATCTCTGCATATTGAATTGCTTCTCGTACCCATGTTGGTTTTCTCTTGTGAGAATTCTTCTCACGTGGTGGATCTACAGGTTCCTGTGGATCTTCTATCTCACGGTCTTCTTCTGGATTTACTTCATTCATTGTTGTATCTTGATTCTTGGGTTCTTCTGGTTCTTCAATATATTCAACTGGTATCTTCCTGGATCTGTGATATGCTGAGTCTTCGTCGAATGTTACATCTCTGCTGATGTCGATCTTCTTGAATCCTAGGAAATATATCTTGTAAGCCTTTGAGCTTTCACTATACCACACAAATATACCCTTCTTTCTTTAAGGATCTAACTTCGTCCTCTTCTCTTTCGGAATGTGTATGTAAAAAGGACAACCAAATATTTTGAGATGGCTAACCTCTGGTTTCTTGTTGGAGAAAAAATCTTCTGGTGTTTTGTTGTCAAGTACTCTATGTGGAGTACGATTTTGTACATACACAGCTGTCCTAGCAGCTTCTTCCCATAGATGCATAGGAAGATCCTGTCCATGAAGCATTGCCCTTGCTTCTTCCATAATTGTTCTATTCTTCCTTTCTCCAACTCCATTATGTCGTGGATTATATGGAGTGGACAACTCCCTCTTAATCCCTGAATCTCTGCATAATTTCTTGAAGTCTTCTGATGTGAACTCTCCACCATTGTCAAACTGAAAATTCTTGATTCTCTTCTTTGTGTGGTTCTCGATCAAGGATTTGAATTCCTTGAACTTACTGAATACTTCATCTTTTCCCTTCAAGAAATATATCCATTTCTTCCTAGAAAAATAATCACAATATACATACCCACTCAAAGAACTGGATGACATCGGACCGCATACATTGGAGTGGATGATTTTCAAGATTCCTTTTTCCTTGCTTTCGCTACTTGGAAATGTCTTCTTTGTGTTCTTTCCTTTTGCACATCCTTTGCAAATGCCTTCATGCATTGCCTGGATATATGGAAGACCTTCAACAACTTTTCTTGCAAGAGATAGTGCTCTATAGTGCACATGTGCAAGCCTTCTATGCCAAAGTTCACTTGGGTCTATTGAGTCATGGACCAAGGCTTGTTCTGGCTGGCCCTTCAATTTTTTTAAGCCTCCCTCTTGCTCTCCAATCACTACTGCATCATCTATGGTCTTTCCCTTTGGCCACATTAGAACTTGGCCATATATAAATGAAACCCTCATACCTTTTGCATCTAATGCAGATATGGAGAGAAGGCTCTTCTTAAGTACTGGTACAAACAAGACATCCTTCATATTCATAGACTTTCCAGATTCTAGCTTATAAGAGGCTTCACCACTTCCTTTTATAGGATATTGGTAGTCATCCCCAAGTTTCACTTTGTGGGGTGACTCATGTTCAGATAGGTTCATAAAGAATTCCTTGAATCCTGTCATATGCTTGGAAGCCCCACTATCTATAAGCCAATCATTGCTTCCATGTGTAATAGTTCCTGTGAGGGAAGATATCAAAACATACTCTTGATCGCTTGAAGAATCTTCACTTTCTTCTCTGGCTCTCTTCCTGGGAGGTTCAACATCCTCTGCAGTGTGAGCATGATGCCTTCTTTTGTTTCTCTTCTTTTTATGAGAGCCACTTTTATTATTTCAGGGACAATCCTTGGAGTAGTGTCCCTTCTCATCACATGTATAGCATTGAATGGTGGACATATCTCATCGGGGTTTAAAGTTACCCCTCTGATTCTAGTGGTGGTGCTTTTCTTTCTTACTATGATGGTGCACCCTTTTGTCATCATGCCTTTTGGAGTGTGTTGTGAGAGCTTGGTCTTCCTTACCCATCTTCTCTTCTCGAGCCACAAGTCGAGCTTCTTCTTGTGAGCATTCCTCCCACAACCTACTGAATGAGATTAGCTTCCTCTTAGCCCAAATTCCTTGAATGAAGGAATCCCATGACCTAGGGAGACCATTCAAGGTGGTAATCACAATTTCACCATTCTCTATATCTTCTCCCACAAATTCAAGTTGTTCT
>BSBM01000028.1:3460000-3593943 GCA_027924585.1 Larix kaempferi
AAAAATCCAAGTAAGTTAATGGATGCCTGATTTTTCAGTTTTCTATTGCATCTAACGTGCCAAAAGTGAGCCTCATTAGCTTGCACTAACCTATTAACACAAAGATTCTTCATTTAACATTGAAGAAAGAAACTAATACTTATCTATATCCAACTCATTTTGGATGATGTTCAATGAGTTAGTGTAAACCAATCTTCAATTCCAATGGAAGTTGTAAGGGAATTACAAATTATAAGGACTATTTTCCTCCCAACCAATCCAAACAGTAAGAAATGTGGGATACCCCTATGCGGAGCCCCAACTCAATTGAAATACACAATGGTTCACTCACCTAAGGGTATATGTATCAAGAATACACTCTTCCCAAGCTATGATAGTGATTGTCAAAATCATGAACTTATACAAGAAATTGTGTGGTAAAGAGGCGTTTTGCTACAATAATACCTTTCCTCCCAGGGTTCTAGTGTGCAATAAATCCACCCCCTTTTGCTCTTTGTACTATATTACCTCCATTAATGGGGTTCTTCTTAAATAATGTCAAAAAAAAATTGGGATCAATACCTCTCACATGTAAGGTGCACCTCAAACCCCATGTTATGCCGCTTAGAAAGTGTTGCAAGTAGTCTTCAACTTCTCTAACCATGTTCATTTCATGGATGACAACTTCACCCTTCCCCAGCTAAGTAAAACAAAGTCCACCATCATAAAAAATCAAGTCTCTAAATGGATTTTTTTTTTCATGCTAGAATGTTAAACCCTAAGAGTACTTTATTTTTCCTCTAATAACCAAGATACTTAAATTGATTTCCTTTCACATTAATAACCAAAAACATCACATCAATTTACTTCCATTTGACACTAATATACAAAAGAAACAATTTATTTTTCTTAATAATTAAGGATAGAAGTTTCCTTTCTCATTATTGTTTTTTCCAAAAAAGTAATTAGAATCTATAAATACATTTATGTAGAAATTAAGGTTAGAGAAATATAATTTAAGTCATGTGATAAACATTCATTAGATTATTTCTATTATCCCCTTTGGATCTTAACCTTTAATAGATTCATTCATTTTTTTCCTCACAAAGCCCTAAGACTTCAAGACCTAAGAGCTAGTTTATAGAGCCCTTTTTAATAGTATGATTAAAGAGTGGTAAACTCTGTTTTTTTTTCTCACAACGCCTTAAGACTAATAATAATAAAGTCATTTCTTATAATATGAAATTAGAAAATCAAATATCTAACCTAATTCAATGGAGTGGGGTTGTTCTTGACATCTAATGATCAATGTGGGTATCATAGAAAAGGGAAAGCAACATTGTATAATTTAATTTTGCATTATCCTATTATTAAACCAACGAATTCAAAGATCATTTTAAGAATGCATATAAATCTACGCATCTATAAAATGTCACAATATACATTAAATAGTTACTGCTTGGAAGGGGTGTTATAAAAGTATATGTTTTTTTAGATCAAATGGATATAGATATTTTTTATAAGCCTGAGAAGCTTTTAAATTGATTGTATTTTTATTTTTATTTTTTAAGATAATTAAAAATTAAAAATTATATATATATATATATATATATATATTTTAAATTTATGAAATTAATAAATATAAATTAAATATATTTTTTATTGTATTAACAAAATACTTTATATTATAATATACAAAAATTATACATCATATTAAAATATAAAAAATTATGTAACATATTAAAATACAATGAATCTAAAAACATGACAAAAACCAAATTTTAAACTTCTGTAAAACCTTTCAAATTTAATAAACATACATTATATAAAGTATAAAAACCCAGAAAACATTCTGATATTATGATATGGCATCTCATTTTAGAGCACTATCATAATTACCATATAAGTAAGACATGTATTACTCATTTAGTATGGCGTAAATAATATCATCAAATCGGCACCGGGTCAAAAAGAACTTTGCGTAGTTGATCCTTGACCTCCTTGTTCGTAATGGGGAAACCATCTCCGCCTTTGTACATCAGTTGGATGGCTTGTGCTAACGTATTGAAGGTATACTTCTTGCAAGGCAGTGGCACACTGTCATGCTTTAATAAGAACTCCATATTAATTTCCTGAAGGGAAATGTCAAGGAGGCCATTCACATGATTTAAGGCATCTTCCACCGTACACTCAGGATGGTCTTTCAAATAACATTCTATACACGATAAATCGCCTCCATCCGTCTCGCGCTCGGTCTTCATAGTCGAAAGTGAAAAACAAATGGGAGAGCGTGAGTGATATTATATCCAAATCCTTTTACTTTATTAAAAGCTAAGAAAAAGCTTCAGTTGAAAGCCACAATTATACCTGGAAATCTCTTGCGTCGTCGACAAGTCTTGCGACGAATTCTAAGAGTTGGTGGAACCTGGAGGGAGAGTATATCTGCTCCAGGATGTCTTGTGGTAAAAGCTGACCCATTAACAGAAGCGGAATCAAATTCAGCATGCACATCCCTGAGCTCGCTGTGCCGTTCTTCATGTATTCATCAAACGTGGGGACATGTCCACTTGCTAGCCATTCAGCATCTCGCAGATAAGCTCCAAGGAATCGTTCCCACTAAACAAAAATGCAAAGCAACCAGTAATGAAGAATGAGAATCTTTGGACTGATTTCAATAAGTAGAAATAAAAATGTTAATAAAGATCTGCCATACGGCATTTTTTCGTATGTAGGCTGCCATATCCCGCCCTTGCACTTTCTCAACTTCAGCAATCAATTCATTCGATGTCTTGAAGAAGAACTCGAATGTAGTTTTCATGGAGTCTGGGAGGCTCTCTATCAACGAAAGATCCCATCTAAAAATGGCTTAAACAATAATAAGTAAGAGCATAAAAGGGCGTTGCGGTGCATGAGATGATTTGACTATATATCTAGCTGCTAATTTCAACAAAGTCTGTAAGATATAATTTGAATTTACCGTCTCACTCCCTCTGTAAAGATTTTGAGTTGCTCCAACTTTCCGTGAGTATCGTAGAGATCATCTAGAATAGTCAAAAGTGTAGTAAGTTTTGTGAAGGCGATTCTACTTCCACAAAACTCGGGCTCGAAGATTCCTGTGACCACCCAAAAGTAAAGTTCCACGTAAAGCTTCCGATAGAAATTCAGGTGGGCTATACCTGAGTCTGTGAACCACCTGTAGAATAGTACGGCACAAGGTGAGCTCTAATCATCCCCAATCAATATCATTCTCAAACTCTTGATGTTAAGAGAATTAAAATGTACCTTGAGATAATCTGTATCTCTTTCTGATGTGTGAACTGCAGAACAATGAAGTCCAATTTGGCCAACTCTAGAAGAAATTTGTTCATATTCGACCTTGAAGAAAAACTAAAGTAATTAGTGTATATGCATAACAAATATTGAAGTTAATTGAAATCTTATTGACAAGGTAAGTACTTGAGCCATGAATCGTTTTGTCCATATATTTCGATAAAATTCCTTGCGTCCAATCTCGGCGGAGTGCAATGCCACGGAAACTCCAATGCGTACTTCACCTGGATCAGGCCGGAGTGAATCAAATAAAATCAAATCGAGCGTACATACAATACAATACAGTTTAATTACCTCTTCCAAAAGGCTTTGATCGACGGGCCCGATAGCCTTCCGTCCTGCTAAAACTTGCTTTAGATAATTTGTTGCGAATGACTTGGCCTCTTCCATCACTGTTTCTCCGGGATATGAAATGTTTGAAGCTCGCAGTAATGACAACATGCATCTCACGTATTTTTTATATCCTTCTGCTCCTTCTCCTTCTTCAATCGCCGAGCTAGAGAAGAACTTTCCGTTTTCATCCTTGAAATTCTCAAACACGGCTGTTCACAATGTGTCAAATAAATTAAAGTCATACTCTGAAACACTATTTAGGGTTATATATTATAGCTACCGCAACAAAAAATCAATTGCAGCCACCACCTGAGGATACGTCATATCGATGGAGTCGGAGAGCCCGGAATCCCAAAGCTGTAGTGTTGAGATCATTGATGAGGGAATCTGGTGATCCCACTCCGATGCCTCTTTCGTTCCAATATCTGCTCATCATCAGTGAGGTGTTAATGCAGGTCGAGCAATGGGTAGCTATCGGCCAGAACTGCATGCCATCAATGAATCCTATTAAAGGTAAAAAAAATCAAATTTATGTATGATTATATATAAATGCTTAAAACCTGTAAACGTAATCAATAGCTAATTTCATTTCAGGTTGAAAATGTCGATCAATTCCCAAACATTCGATACTATTCACAATCTGAAGACGTTTGATTAAATCATCGTCACTATAACTGCAGCTACGTTCCAGCTCACTCGCAAGTAGAAGTTTGATATCTTCAATAAGCGTTTCTGCCCTTTGACGATATTCTGGTGCCTGATTACGGTGCATTTCAATGCAATATAATGTTAATGAATGATGGATTTTAACATATGAAAGTGCAGAGATTAAACCAATTAATCCATTCATTCAACGGAATTTGTAGAAGAATAAAATAAGATGATTGGAAGGCAAATACCCCATAAGGCGTTGAGAGACATTGTACGACATCATCATGGTTCCCAATGCGTCTTTGTGCCTCATCAGCTGCAACGGTGAACATCATGCTCGTAGTTATTGGCGTGACAGATTGCTTTGTGCTTAACCTTTGGCCAATAGTTGAAAGTGGTTTACAGAAAGCCGTAAGATCTTTCGTGGAGCTGATAATTGATATGTTGAGGCCCCATCTGGAAACCAATGGCGCTACAGAAACGAGAGCCATTACTACTTGTTTCTTGCTTCTTTTACTCGGAAAATACTTGCTTGGTCACGTAGCTATAGCTTTTCGCTGTCCTTCCTCGCCCATAAATAAAGCCCTCTAACTGTATCAATATTATAATCTTTAAAGAAAGCTCTAAATAAATGGAATTTTTAATTTCCTTATTACATAAAAATAATCTAACTTTCAAATAAAAGGTATCTTTTCAATTTCGCACAAACTTCCAAACAATTTCCCACAAACTTCCAAATAAATCGAATCTTTAATGAAGGACTCAAAGAAACGCGTCTTCTCAAATAATTACAAATCCTATGAACTTCCAAATAAATCGAATCTTTAATGAAGGACTCGAAGGTTCCACGCAGTGGGTCTTAATTTCAATGGGAAGGTCATTTGTTGGTGGATCTTTACAAAGATCAAGAGAAATATAAATAAGTGTACTTCAATTGAGAAGTATAAATTAAGTAAACTCTTTTTTCAAAAAAATGTATAAAACAAATATTTTTCATTTAATTTTTTATAATCATGCACTCTTTAATATTTATATGAAAATAGTATCCGAGGAAAAATTTATATGAAAATAGTATCTTTTTAATAAAACCTAATTTGAACATATGTAACATTAATTTTACAATTCATTAAAATAACAACTATTATATTGTATTTTTCTAGGTTGGAGTACATTTCATTATACATAAAACTACTTAGACTATGCAATAACAATATTGAGGCATCCACATGATCTTATGGATAGTCTAGGACATTGTAACTAGATATAGTCTTAAAATAAAACTAGAACCATGAGAAAATTACTTACTGTTAATTATGTACAAAAGGAAGCCACTAATCAAAGATATGTTATAATAAACCTACAACCAAAAAATACATATAAAACCAATCAAAAACTTAATTCAAACTAGAGATAGGGCATCCCCATTCAAGCCTGAGAGATGTAAGAATCATGGGCATTAGGCGCCTAGGAAAAAACAATGCATATCTCATAAAATTTTAAAAAAAATCTTCCATACCAAGGAAGTTAGCAACACTAGCATGAGAAGGGTTGGGGCATCAAATTTTGTTGTTCAACACTTGTCGCCACATCATACAAGTATGGGATGGAGGGGAAATGGAATCAAGCCTAACTCAACTAGAGCCTTGCAACTCGTTGCATGTTTGAGTCTCGACAATCTGCCTTTTAAATTGAACCAAAACACCAAAAGAAGTTTGTTAATGGTTGGATTTGAGAAAATTCTTTATGTGAGTAATTAAGAGATCAAAGCTCTAAAATTTGTTGTGTTTAGTACCAATCCACAATTCGACGAATTCACAATCACTGGCATGAAATTTAAATTATTTAATGAAAATAATTAATGTATCTACCTCTATGTCGAAACCATCTTCAATGTTGATGCCAATTTCCTCCTTATTGTCTTACCAAATGGCATGAGTCGAATGAGCAAGAAGACTTAAAATTGTGGACTTCACCTTCAAAGAGTGCCTTACAATCACATTGATAAGGAGTGATAAGAAGATCACAACAATCTAATGTGTACAATCTTAGTTGATAGTGTTAATTAAATACTTATACGGTAAATTTAATATAAGACTTACTTATAGTTGTCTCTTACTCTTTGCATCTTGACACATTTGATATTTTATGCTTGTCTCTGAGCCCAAAACCCAATTGATATTATATGGTGAAGATGTGCATGCATCATAATCCTTAGTTATGACTATGAGATGAGGATTTAAAGAGAAAATGATGTAAAGACATGTATTTTTTATATGTATTTTGGTGGTGAGCGCCAAAGACAAATGTGGTGAGAATAATCCTTAGTTATCACTATGCGATGAGGATTTAAAGAGAAGATGATGTAAAGACATGTAATTTTTATATGTATTTTGGTGGCGAGCATCGAAGACAAATGTGGTGAGAAACCGCATATGTTTGGAAGGACGGAGGGAGATTACATCATGATCATTCTGCCCATCAAATTGAGACTATTCCTGAGCCAATTTTTTATTTTATTTTATTAATAACCATTGTGGGGATTTGGTCCAAATGTTTTTTCTAACTCATTGTTTCTCCATATCATGTTCCCAATGCCACTTCTCTATATCAATGCATAAATCGACCTCTGCATGGTTTGTGGTCCTAGTTGCATGCCATTATTTGTAGTTGCATTCCATTGAGTGTTGTTTAGAGTTTCCATGAGTATGTGACATTCATTCAAGAAATGGATTATTTTAGGGGAGGAATCAACAAACCAGCCACTAATCAAAGATATGTTATAATAAACCTACAACCAAAAAATACATATAAAACCAATCAAAAACTTAATTCAAACTAGAGATAGGGCATCCCCATTCTCAAAAAATTAATTCAAACTAGAGATAGGGCATCTCCATTCAAGCCTGAGAGTTGTAAGAATCATGGGCATTAGGCGCCTAGGAAAAAACAATGCATATCTCATAAAATTTAAAAAAAAATCTTCCATAACAAGGAAGTTAGCAACACTAGCATGAGAGGGGTTGGGGAATCAAATTGTGTTGTTCAACACTTGTCGCCCTAGCATACAAGTATGGGATGGAGGGGAAATGGAATCAAGTCTAAAGATAAAAAAAACTCTATCAACTTCATATGGATGGTCTGTTTTCTGAAGAGGATAGACTCTTATTGAAGGAACTGTAGACAAAATTGGATGAATATTTGAGACTTGATGAAAGTACTTGGCGGCTAAAAAGCTAGGCATTGTGGGTGGAACTTGGGGATAAAAACTCAATGTTTTTCCACAAATTTTCCTCTCATCGGAGGAACATCAACACAATTTGGTCAATTGAAGATAATGAGGGCATGGATGTCAGTTATCAACAAAATTTGGAGAAGATGGATGCAAATCACTTTCAGGAACTTTATAAAGACCCTATGTCTTCAAACATCGATTCACAGCTTAAGGTTATAAAATAATACCCCTGTTTTTTCTCGGCGGAAGAAGGAGAAGATATTGGAAAGTCAGTCACTTTAAAAGAGGTTGAAGATGTTCTAAAGGATTTCAAAAGAGACAAGATCCCTGGACCAAATGGTTGGTTAGTGGATCTATTTTTTCACTTCTTTGATCTAATGGGACAGGATATTCTTCAGATGGTCGAATTCTCCAGATATTAGGGATGGATGTCAGGTGGTTTGAATGCGACAATTTTAACCCTCGTACCAAAATCCAATAAACCAAAGAGTTTTAATGAGTTTTTCCTTATTGCACTGTGTAATGTGATTTACAAATTGGTTAAAAAGATCATTTCAAACAAAATTAAGCCAAAAATATCCGAGTGTATGTTGAGAGAACAATTTGTTTTTTTAGATAATAGACAAATATTGGATGCAGTGGGAATCACTCGGGAAGTTTCACACTCTATCAAAATAACGAAACAGAAATCCCTGATTCTCAAGATTGATCTTGTAAAAGCATACGTTCTAGTCAACTGGGACGTTTTACAATTTGTTCTTTTACAGATTGGATTACCTTGGAGGGTTATCAAATGGATCATGGTTTGTGTTCGTACTGCAAATTTCTCTATTTTGATAAATGGAAATCCAACCAACTTCTTCAAAAGCTACAAGGGTTTAAGACAAGGCTTCCCTTTGTCTCCATTATTTTTTTTGCTGGTCATAGAAGGCCTCAACAGAATGATAAATAATGCAAAAGTTGAAGGGAAAATCAGAGGTATCTCTTTTGGTAAGTCTTTGTCCATCTCACACCTACTCTTTGTTGACGATGTTATTCTTTTTGGACTAGCGGTTTTAGAGGAATGGAAGTCTCTCTCGGACCTTATTGATACATTCTGTATTTCCACGGGGATGCAAGTAAATTTGAACAAATCTGCACTTATTATCAATCAGGAGGTGAACTCTTTGGATATGCAACGTTAGAATCGTCTGCCATATAAATGCGCTATTCTGGAAGAAGAATTTAAATATTTAGGTTACTTCATAAAACCTAATAACTATGGACTTCATGATTGGAGGTGTTTGATACATAGATTTGAAAAGAAAATCAATATCTGGTGTATGAGATTCCTATATCTTTAGGCGACATAATTATACTTTTGAGGACAGTTTGAAGCAGCATGTGAGTTTATTGGGCGATGTTAACTAAATTGCCATCCAAAATCCTACATCTTCTAAAATGTTTAATGTTTAGGTTTATGTGGTCAAACAATATTGATGGAGGGCATTATCACTTGACAAATTGGGAATTCTTATCTCTCCCAAAGAAATGGGGCAGATGGAATATCAAACAGATCTTCTGGTTCAATTCAACATTACTTCTCAAGAGTTGTTGGCGGGATCTTATGGGGAATAATATGTGGTCCAATTTATCGCATGTTAAATATATCAAAATGGATATTTATAAATGGGTCAGAAATCCTTTAGGTAAATATCAGAATGCATCCTATATCTGGAAAGGTTTCATGAAAGTTCTCCCTTGGATCTGTAGTAACTTATCTTGGCAGGTCGGTAATGGTGAAGATAATGTTGTTGGAACCAATCCCATTGTGGGGATGGACACCAACTCTACACTGTCTAGGGATCTTAGATCTCTTTTCACGGAGTATGGGCTCATTACCTTAAACTAATTCAAAAGATCCAAACGCCTCATTCCTGATCCTTCTTACTGGCTAACGATCTCAGATCTGGGTTTGGAGGGAAGATGGGCATGTGAGTGGAACCATTACATCATTTTGCTACAACTAAATGGTATCCGACTAACTGAGGCAAGCGATTCATCGATCTGGACAAAAAATATATCAACAGGACAGGTTTCGGTGAGTTTTGCATATCAAGCAATTATTGAAGAGAAGTTTCAGAGTGATTGGAAATGGTGGTACAGTCCAATTTGGAAGTGGAAGCTTCCTATAAAAATTCAGTGTTTTCGCTGGTTATGTTTTAATAATAATATTCTTACGTGGGAAAATATTCAACGTAGAGGGAAGATTGGTCCAAATGTTTGTGTTCTTTGCAAAAATTCTGGTGAATCTATCGACCATCTGTTCTTTCAATGCAACTTTTCCAATAAGTTCTGGAGCACCATAGGTAAGGATTTGAATATCACTGAGATTCAGCTTCACTCATCTTTTGATGCTCTTTATGTGGTGGAAGCAAAAGGTTCCTTAGCTTATGAACATCCTAGGGCTGGCGGCGTGGTCTATATGGAGAACACGGAATTATGCATTATACCATAATATTATTCCTGATGAGTAGCATTCTATTTTCAGATTTAGAAATCTTTTGCAGTTACACAAAAACCCTCAACCAATTTTAAAGAACTATACTCGGTAGTCGAATTGGAAATTTGGGGATATTAGAAAAGTCTTTGGTTGTTTTTATGGTGCAGCATCAAATCAAAAGTGTGGTGTAGGCTTCCACATCATATGTGGTGAAAATATTCACTACAAGTTCAATATTTATGGAGGTTATGGAACTAACTCAAAAGCATAACTCTTGGGCCTTTGGGGTATCCTGAAAGTGGAGGTGTGGTGTGGCTGGAAGAATTTTAAAATATTTGGTGAATCTCTCTTCATCGTGAATTGGGCTAAGGATCTTTATGGCATAAAATCCATCAAACTCAAACATTGGAGTGATAGAGTTAAAGCTTTAATGGGATGGTTTCAAGATCTCACCATCGATCGCATCTATAGGGAGTACAATGATGTTGCTGATTGATTATCCAAGATGGTACTTGATGGTGAAGCAGGCGTTCTATATTGGGAAGAGTGGGAGGAAGGAATCCTCTCACACAAGGGTTTTATGTGGTTTTTTGATAATATTTCTTAAAATTTTTGGTTATGGTTGTGACTGTATATTGATTTTGGATATGGTTGTGGTCCCTTTTGATTCGTTTTTGTGACTGTATTGATACATAAGATACTTTTGAAGGATGTCTAAGTGATGCTCTAGTAATGTACTCATAATCATATGTAATTTTTTATTTCATTTAGAAATAACAAAAGTACTAGCTTTTTTTCCGCTTGAAAAAAAATGATCACTACTAAGCATTGACTAATAAATAAATGATCGTGGATGTCAGCATCTGTATGTACAGGAATTCAATGTGAAACTACTATGTACACGGATTCAATGTGGAACTACTATGTGAATATGTTATATGTTCAGGTATTAAATGGGGAACTACTTTGGTCGTGGATGTCCGCATCCGTATGTGCAATAAATGGGGAGCAAGTGCGACTATGTCGGGGATGGGGAGTTAAAGAGGCCATGGAATTGTTGAATGAATGAAATTAAGAGGATTTCAAATAGAAGAGTTAAACATAAAAAATTAAATGGGTATATATAGAAAAATTAAATGATTCAATAAGGATCAAGTTAAAATTATAAAAATAACATGCTATTTTCATCCATGATGTATGATTGGTATGAACAGTGTTGGAATTTGATAGACAAAATACCGATCATGAACCATTTTTCCTGTTTAAATTTTCATGTCCCCTCAAATAAAACGAAAGAAATTAGAAATTATAAAACGTTTATAAATGGTGTTAAAACTGTCATTTTTTACGAGTGAAAGTTTTACCAAATCTCTACCTAAGTATGAATATATCATACTTATAAAATGACATTAATGAAGTTGGGTTTTTTATATATCATACTTATAAAATGGCATTGATGAAGTTGGGTTTTTTTAATAGAGCTGGATTTGAATCAGCTTATGCCTATTGTCCCTTGGTGATGGACTCAAATACATTGAAAGTCTATATTTATTAGACTAAAAAAAATTAAACCATTAAAGCAGTTATATTATTTTAACATAAAATAATAAATAATAACTATTTACCTACTAGTACATCTACATCCACATTAATAGTGGATGACAAATGCGGATAGGGATCATCTAAATGTTAAGAGTTCAAATGCAAAAAAATCACTAAAGAGAGGCATGCAAACATAATAATAGTATATTATTTATTTTGTAAATCACATATACACTATTTTCGCAAAACCTAATGGTCACCACATTCTCTTTATGCTTAGATTTTTCTCATGTTTGAATATTGTTGATTTTTGTTTGGTAAGGTTGTTTATGGTCAATCATCATTAACCAAATTTGACTATGGTTAACTATGTTTGACAATGTTTAACTCCAGTTTGAAAATAGTTTAATATGGTTGACCATATTTAACCATCATTCGTCATTGTTAATGATAAGTGAGAAATATCAACATTCATCTTAGTTAACTTTATATAAACATAATTTCACCATGATTATCTATTATTGATGATGTCTGGCTATACCTTCAACATGCTTGGCTATAATTTGAACATGCTTGACAATAAAACCAACTACTTTCTTTTATATATTTCAATTTAGATTGATTTAAGAAAAATACTTGATTAAGTTAATAAAAAAACAAGTTATTCAAGTTAAAATCAATGCAAAATTGCAAAATTATATTTAAAAAATAAAAACACTTTTATCAATAATTTTTACAATCATGATGACATCATTTTTAAATGGTTAAAATGTTTAGAGAAAAATAATCATAATACCAGGTTAACTAGTTGCTAGTTGCTTTGATAGAAAATAAAATTTAATAAAAAAAATTTGTAGAACTTAACTTAATTTTATGATAGAGGTTTTGGAAATTTATAATTCATAAAAATATTAGTAGATAGACTATGGAAGTTAATTTTTAAATAAATATTACTTTTTAAATATTTTAAATGTTATATATTTTGAAAATTTATAATTTATAAAATAATAATAAAAAGATTTTGAAAATTTATAATTCATAATATTATCCTAAAATACCATACAACCTAAAAAATAATTTATTTATTTTTCAGAAAGAGATCAAAATACTTTAAATGATGAATACAATCCAGATGACTAAGCCCATACACAATTTTTCCAAAACTCATACTCATTTAAAATCGTGCGACCAAAAGACCAAACTCATATAAAATCATATTTTCATAACTCATACTATTCAATTCATTTTTTCAATATAATTTGTTCATATAATAATAATTATTACTTTACATCTGTTTGAAATCCAACAATTTAAAGATTTTATTTCTTCAAAAATAAAATATTATAATTATTAAAATAATTTTATCTTTTTCAATTAATAAATAAGTTATAATTTTCTTTTAAAATATTTAAATTAATAAATACAATGTTTTTTTTAAGTTAGATTATCTTTCTATTGCTAAAAAAAAAATATTTACAGAGAAAACAAAATCCTCCAAACAGAGATTAAACAGGCCTGTAAATCAGAGAAGCATTTTTCCTTGAAAAGAAACGAGACTGAACCATAAAGTTTGAGAATTCTTCAGAAGTCTTAAAACATAATTATCCATGCTAACAGAGTTTGTAAAGCAGTCTTAAAACAGGAAAAAACTAGGAATAAACAGTAAAAACCTAGTGCAAAGACCATAAGCTCATTACTTAGGAGTCCCACTGGTTGAGCCTGTCTCGAAGCTTAGGCCCAAACGTTTGCCAATTTACATCTACTTGCTCAAGATGCGCTGCAGGAGCAACAACATATCGTCCTGCTGGAGCAGGATTTTCCCATGTTGCTCATCTTTCTCCACTAAGGTGCGACCCAGTATCATCTTCTACGACCAATGCAGATCCAGGAACTTTTGATAGAGAGTGAGGCGGCCACGAGAAGAGCCAGGGTCAGGGACAAGGTCCTTAAATTCCATTTTTATCTCGTCCTCCTCGGTGCAGATTCTATCCACATCCATTTCAACCTCTGCACGTTGAATTCTCTCTTGCACAGACCTTGGAATTTCCTTCTTATATCTCCTGCACTTATCCACTAACTGCTACTGAAACCGAATGGGAGGAGTCATGGTTTCCTTCAGACAGAACTCGGGAAAGGTTGAGGCACGACAGGGGTTCTTCCTGGGAGGCATAGTGACTGAGGGAAGGGGAAATGCAGTCACCACAACAGACGAGCTTGAGTGACATAGAGAACTACCGCAGGCTTCGACCACAAGCAAGAGGAAGATACAGGGGAATGCAGAGGTTCACAGGCGCAAACACACCGGAATACGTCCCCCACAACCAAAGTAAACTTGGCCATAAGAAATCCCCACCAGTCGAGGGGAGGGAGCGGAAAGGCCGAGCACAAAAGAGTCAAAAATATAGAAAAAACAAAGCAATGCCAAACCCGGTGAAGCGACGACTTACCAGGGAGGGTTAGAGTCAGGATGGTGTCTGTGAGCACAAATTCAGGTTCCTGCTGAATAGTCCGAATGCCAACCATTGTATTTAGAGTTACATGCACGTCCAGAACGGTGAAGGATTTCATAAATGAGCCTCGGTCCCTTCTGCAACGCTTCATAACACTAGCCAAAATCCAATAATTATTGTTCATGTAGGAGATATGGTGATATCGCCACCCATCCTCCTCTGTCCTAAGAGTGAGCGTCCAACGCTTGGCCATTACGTGCCATTTACATCGACTTGAATGAGCCAACATACTTCTACAGGGGCAGAATAGTACTCGAGTGTTGGAGAATAGTCAGCCTGCAGAAGGCATGATTAACATCGGGCAGAGGGTTATGAGATGGGAGCACGAGGGTCTGGGCTTCCAACCACGTGCTCCTCCTCATCCCACCCTTCAATTCCACTATCCACCCGCCGTGGGGAATTAATAAATACAATGTTATATTAAATCCCATTTTTTAATAGGATTTTGTCAATATAATAATTACTATTACTTTGAATCTTTTTAAAATCTAATCATTTAAATTTTTTATTTTTTTTTAAAATGAAATATTATAATTATTAAATTAATTTGATTAATTTTACTATTAAATACTTGTTATTATTTTCACTGCCAACTTATTAAATAAATGAATATAATTGACAATTGAGTAACACTTTTAAAAACCATAAAATATTTTTAAAAAAGTTTTAACTTATTAAAAGAGTTAGTTAAAATCCAGGGGAGGCAGGTGTGGGAGTGATTATCTTTGATCCTGGAGGAAATAAAATCATCTCCTTTGCATGGGTTTTAGGAAAGAAAACAAACAACGAATCAGAATGGCTAGCCCTGCTCCACTCCTTGGAAATCATAACAACCCTCAACGTCGGTAAACTAAATTTTTTTGGCGATTCGAGTCATGTCACCCAAAGAATGAGAACTGGGATGAGAAGAAGAGGATCAAAAAGCTTCAGAATTCAAAGAAGAATCGACCTTCTCTCTCTCCCTCAAGAAACACATTACTACCACATCCTCCAGGGGAACAATTATGAAGCCGATGAAGCCGCCAATAGGGGTGTCATCCTAACTTTAGGACAAATCTTATATAACAATGAAAGGGAGGACTTCAACTTTATCTCCTAACTCCAATATTAAAACTCATTTCAACCACTTTGGAATTTTATTTTTTTTGGAAATTCCCCTCCCTATCGTTTTGTTGAAGGCACGTGGTCCTTCACGTGGCCTTCACATGGTCTACTCCCCTCTTGTAAGCTCCCTCACTCCGGATTTAATTCCCTCCTCCCCCTCGTGGTTTATATTTCTCCAATGCCATGGATTTTCCTCCTCGCTCCACTACTACCCAACTCTCAAATGATTTGGGCAGTGTAACCTACCTAGAACTTGAAACATTTTATGTTTTGGAAAACATTACATTAAAAGTTATTGTAAAGTTTTATGTTATTGACCAAGGGTGGTCAAGGATGACTGTAATTTATTATTTTTATTATTTAATAAATTAAAATAGGAGACACTCATCCAAAGAGGACTGTTGAAGAGTGTTCACTAACCCACTAGGAGGAATGAATTGGTGTAGAAGGCAATTGACAAGTGGCAGCATTTGCACTCACTTACTAGCTGTTGCAGAAGGCAACATCCCTAACAATGTGGTCATGTTCCCCAAGGAAGGTGGAACTGATCAGGTGGCTCATTAAATGATTTTAACTGGCTCAAAGACCTAGGCAGACCTATATCCATCGAATTGAGCAGGAGACTCACTAGTTTTTCCTTGTGGTTTTGCTGGAAACTGTAATGTTGAGCACACAAGAGATTCGATGAGGGGGATGCTAGAATGATTTGCAGTGTAAGGACTGTAATATTTATTCTGCTGAGTTGTAGAGAGTGTTCTGTATGCAAGTCTTCATGATTGCTGAGGTACAAAGAGATTGTTACATGCTTCTACACAGTATCTTCATCATGGTGGTTCAGTAAACAGGCTCGGGGATCCTGAAGCAAGTAATTTGGATGCTTCTAGGAGACGGTTGGGAGGAATGGTCTTCTTTGGGTGTTTGTCCACCTACACAGTTAAACAAGTTCTGCATATGTTTTGGTTTCGTATTTTAGTTTATTTCTACGTATTTCTGCAAGTTTGTTATCAAGTTGTAATGCTACCTAGATATCTAATAGTTGTTAAATAGTAGCATATTGAATGGATAGTTTATTTCTGCTTAAATGAATGAATGATTAAGATTCAAAAATTAGAATGATGAATATAAATCTTCTCTGTATTTTTCCTTTCACATTTGTGATGTACTCTAGTATAAAGAAGTTTGTTAAAACATATAGATTCGAAATGACCTCAATAATGCAAGTAGAATACTGTTCTTTACAAGATATTAAAATAGATATATAGGCTGGTAGAATCTCAATGTTTTCGTGAATGAATAATGCTAAGTACAAATTCAGTATTTATATAGCTATAGATTATATCATAATCATCATCCTTAATTAGTATTTATAATACAATTAGAATGCTCAAGGCAATAACATATTAATCATTATAGGCACAGTAGAATAAAAATCCAATTTGCTTATAAACTTAGTATTATATAATAGAGCAGTACTTATATAATTAATATAAAAATACTACTATTTTATGGTTTATAGAGTAACTCTGTAATTCCTTAAATCAAATATTATCTACGCCCTATCAGCTGCAATACATTTTGTTAAAACACTATTCAACACTATAACCCTAAGACAACTCAGCTATCATCGAAAAATATTTAACAAAGGTTTATAGTATTGTTTTTTCTAAACAATGTAGACGAGAGACTGTAGTAACCAGAATATAAAATCTTTATATACATAGAATTTTAAAAGAAATCAATAGAACTGTAATGGAATAAAAGACTAGTATTCATTATATAGTTGATTCCAATATTTAAACCATTTGATACAAGTACTACGAAACCCTAGAACGAATTCTAGAAATAATCATAGAACTATTTTCGGCATTGTACCCATCTAATCTTTTAATTTACAAAGTTAGCATAACTATGGCTAGGGTATAACCGAAAAACATAAATATCATTTATTCCTCAATCTTAGTTTTGTCTTTTCATAAAACTGTGCAATTATACAGTTATTTCATGTGTTGCCCAGTTTCCAAACTTAATACACAAATTCTCCATTTTTCTAAACATAAACCACTAACAATTTACAATAGAGTGTTTATCTGTTCCTCGTTTATCATATCGGGATCGAATCCCGTAACCATAGCCATAATCACATTTAGGGCATTACCCTATACATATATATACAATTATATTATCATTACAACAAAAACATCTTCCAACAATGTGGAGAAAGGCTTACGCCAACACAGTCGAAAGATTGATGATAGAGATGTTTTTATAACATTAAGTTGTCCAAATATAATTCATCAATAATAAATAGAGCCTCAGTTCATACTTTCGCCATATCATAAAAACGCTAACACAGTAGTAATAATAGCATCGAAGTATTTATAAAAACAAAACGACTATCATCACAACAGAGCCAGCAATGACAACGATTCTTTAACCAAAAACCATAGTAGTATTTAGGGTTCATCCCAGAGCTCTTTATACGAAATTATGAAGCTAGAAATAGAACAAAACCACATTCACCAAAGGAATAAATGGAAGATAGAGAATATATAATACCTCTAAAACCTTGAAGGTTAAAACCATGAAGATACATTAAACAAATACAAACTTCACCGAATACTGTAATTTCCTTTTTATTCATAAGTTGAGCAAAACTCAAAATAAGGGATTTTAAACCAGGAGCATTTTACAAACAGTAACGTGGCCCTGAAATGGCCATTTGGTCTTCGAAAGAAACAAGTAAACCTTAAAAACAAACCAACGTTGTAAGCGTACATATCAAAAAAGCACCATGAACAAGGATGTTCCAGGAGGTTGAGGCTTACCGTGGCCTCATTTAAACCAGTGGAGTTTCCACCATTAAAGCTGCCAAGATTCCACACAGTTTAAAAGACTCCAGTAAAAAACATAACATACTAAGCATTAAAATATCAAATTCATTCCTTAAAAATTAATGAAAGAATTTAATCTAGAAACGAGCATAGCGCAGAGTCTTACCTCTGCAAGTTTCATACCACGACCATGAGCTTTATCATCAGTTTGGAAAGCTATTCCTTGAGCCATAAACTAACCAGCAATCACCTTCTGTGTGAATAAATTCCTTAACGCTGGTGGTCGAGAGCCGAGAGCAGAGCTCTCCATATGCTTTTAAATCCAAATGACAGCGATACAAACCCTTTTGAAGGTAGGGTTTATGGTTCAACCATTGAGGAGTCGAAGTAGCTAGACTTCACGTGGCCTCTTAAAGCCATACAACTGTCATCCACCTTGTTTCAAATATTTTCAAGCTTTTGATATAGTCCATCTTTATATTTTCGACCGGGTTTAATACCAAGAAATCTAATTGCTTGAATACCCTTTTCCTTAGTTTAAATAACATGTATTTACATTTTGGATCATAACCATCGAGCCCTTAGTTAGGTGTTTTCACACCTTGGTTCATCACCATTGAACTTTAAGCTAGGATGACCCTTCACTCTATTTATTTATGCCTTGAATTAGCTTCGAACACGATTTTGTTATGTAACCGTTGTGAAGTAAGTTTCTACTTCTCACCGAAAACAAATTGTGGTTGCATAGGCTCTCACTCTAGATATGTACAAGGGATTCGACATGCATTAGCTTGCAAAAGCTAAGTAAGCCCTGAATCTCACTGAAAGTACCTCCTTTATAAAAAAGAAACTCTTAAAGCTTTACGACTTTTATAAATACGAAAGATAGACAACAACTATAACCATCAACTAAATGTCAACATGAATACATTAAGAAATTAACTGTCACTTAATCTAGAATAAAAAGTACATAACAAACAAGAAGCAACGATCTTGTAACCTGAAGATATCAAGTGGAAAACACACTTCATAAAGTAATTCCTTTGATTACATGCGCGTTTTCAAGTAGATAGTCAAATGAAGAGTAGAACTTAAGTATATATTTGAATATTTAGATAATTATGTGTTATACAAGAATTTTATATTTTTATGAAATTTCGAGTCGTTACAGGAAGCCTCCTTCTCTCCAACCCTCTGGAATCCCTTCCTCTATCTGGTATCAACCCTCCTAGTGCTCGTCCTCTTGAGCCCTTCTCTCGTCTCGTTTCCAGTTGCAGCAGCATTGCCAGGGTGGCAGATGGGGTCGCGGCACTGAAAGCTGCCATCGCCAACTTCAAGGAGCACCTTCACCGGGTCTTCGAGGCAATATGCACCAGAATCAAATAGAACAACGAAATGGCCTCCGACATCAGGTACAATTCTTAGCAACTTACTTGCCAGGATTCCAGGATTGATGACTTAGAGAGAAATCTTTTTGAATTAATGGGAAAAGTTGATATCATCAAGGATGTAGTTTCAAACATGGCCAGAATGACCCAATGCAGCCACTACTAGGAATCCCCCACAATGAACAAGAAAATTGCAAATGATGCCTCTGTGCAGCAACATAATTATAGATAGTTTTGCCTCTTTCAATAGGACTCTTCTCCTAGTTTCAGCTTTGAATGTATTTTTGTATACTATTAAACTTTGAGTTTGTAAGGGTTTATCCCTTCTCTACTACAGAAAGAAATGGACATCAACAGAAAAGGAAACTCATAACTAATCTGGGCATGCTTACATGTCCTATTTTGTTCTCCTTCTCTAAAGAAGGACTCCCTTTTTTCTAATGAATGGTTGTCCAGAGCCTTTTTTCGAATATATATACATACCTTATTTATGTTAAAAAAAAAGAGTTAGTTAAAATAAAGTTTAAAGTTATAAAAGTTTGACAAACTTAATTTAATAATAATTTAATAATGTATATTATATAAAGCTTAAAGTTGATGAAAATTTGACAAATTTACTTAATAATGTATATTATATAAAAAATATAATTGATGTTACAAATAAATTTGATTACTAAATGTGGAAAATTATTAATACATTTAATCAATAAAATTAATTTTATTAATACATTCACCAAATAGTCAAGTTTCAGTTTTAAAAATGAAAATAAATGTACAACAAATTGATATTTTCATACACTGCACACATCTACTTGATTTTTGGCATTCAATAATAGATTTATGGCTTTGCGAAGCTGACAAAATTCCAAATAAATCGAATTGAATTTAACTTGCATGAATTGCCAACAAAAATGAATTCAATTAGATTTAATAGAATTTTATCAAAAATAGAAAAATAAAATGATGGATAGCGGACTCTTGACTGCTGATCCCCTTCATAAGTTGTGCTGCTAATGTTTTTTACTATAATGCTTTGAAACACAATATATCATCGGTTCTTGATTTGTTTGACCATGATATTTAATGTCATAAATTTTAATTGCAACATTAAAAGATTCTATTATTAATAAAAAAATAAAAATTTATTACCCATAAAAATTGAACTTTACTATGTATAATTAAAATAAAAATTAAAAGATTTCATTATTGATTAAAAATCAAAATTCATAAAAATTAAAAATAAAATAAACTAGCATTTGCCCCTTTAGGGGCAAAAATGAACGTCGGTAGGAAAAGAGGAAAGTTAGAAGGAACAAAAACATAGGCTCAGGCAGCGAAGGATACTGGTAGGAAAAGAGCAATGTTTGTAACAATATACTGTAACATGTGTGGCAATGTGGTAGATCAATCGAACTCAATTGAGATTATAGTTGTTTCCGTTTGGTAGGCCGAAGATTTTGTTCAACATTAGGACTATGATTCGATAGGGGGTCCTTAAGTGTTGGCTGTCATATTCCCCGCTACCTTTGGGTCTTAGTTGCTTGTCTGGTACCATCATCTTCTTTGCACATTCAAAATTATCTATATTGGCATGCCTCACCCAATCATCAGTAAGCATAACTTTGGAGGAAGGCAGCTTGTATGCGGTTGAAAGGTGTCCTAGTTGAAAGGAGGCGAGTCCTTCTCCATTGGCGTTTTAAATGATCCTGGTGGTTGTATCTACATGGGGCAAAATCCACCCAATCACCTCTGAGTAAGGAAACAATTATGGCCGGGTTGCTGCCTTGTGAAGGGTAGACCTCTTGATGTTTTGGTAAACCATTGATTCCTCGAGGTTTGCATATGGTATTTTTCCATCTCTGATAGCTGTGCACAGGTCACCCCATTTGAATTTTGGAGTGGCCCTTGTGATTGTTAATACCCAAAAAGTGCTCACTAGCTCATTCCCTTATTCACATGACCCATTTGTCCACTTTTCCACCATTTGAGCCTCTAAAGCCATCAAAAGGTCACCAAAAAGACCATAATACACCTTTTTCCCCTCAAAATATATATTTTTCCTCAAAAAACACAAAAAACCCTAAAAAAGGGTAAAGAATTCCCAAAAAATATTAAAAGGGAATAAAAATATTCAAAATATTCAAAAAAAGAGAAAAAAAAAGAGACCTAAACCATGTTGGTCCATACCATTGGTTTCCTTAAAACCATAATGGTATTCCCCATCACCAAACACTATAAAAAGGTGATAGGGGCTCCTCACTTTCCATCCACATTTCATCTTATCCTTATGCTGCCAAATTTCCATTGAGAGCCATTGCCTCCCATTTTGAGTTTAAAGACCCCCATTTCAACATCTTGGAGAAGAGACCATTGGAGCTTGGAGCACTTCAACCTTGGCGCTGCTCAACACCAAACATCCTCACCTTTGAGGTAATACAAAAAATCTATTATTTTTTTTACTCTTGTTCTTCCATAGATCTCTTGTTATTGATTTAGTTCTTGTTTATTTACACATGCTTATGTTAATGTTAGATTAGATTTATAATTGTTTTTGCTTTTATTCGAAGATTGCTATTACAAGTTAATAGGTGCATCCTTGCACATGCTTGGGTGAAAAACCAAGCAACAGTTTTTTGGCGACTCCACTGGGTTTCGAGCTTTAAATTTTTGCAATTTTTTGCTTTAGATCTTTATTTTTTACTTGTTTTTACCATTCCGATTAGAAGATCTACCATACTAGGAAGCATATTCATTGTTGCCCTAGTTGTTGGCCCTTTCTATTTCCTTTAAAAGACCGAAATTTCACTTTTCAGTTTCGTTTCCGGCGGCCTTTTTTCCGTTTTCGCATCGCGGCTTTTCGCTCGACAATCGCGTGGCTCATTGCAACCTCGCGGCCTTTTTACGCGCTGCGGCTTCGCGGTGTTTTTCCGCGTTGCACATTGTGGCTTCGTGGCCTTTTTCCGCGCTGCACATCGTGACTTCGCGGCTCAAACCCGCAATGCACATCGTGGCTTTTTCTCTAAAACCCGCGATGCTGTGTTTTTTCGTTCGGCCCAACTTTTAGAAATTGTTTTGCTGCATTTTTTGCCCATTTAACCTATTTTCCAACATTATTTTTTATGCATTATTGTAGCAATAGTGAATCATTTTCTATTACATATGCTCCATTAAAATCTTTTTAAAAATTTTCAGTAAGTGAAAGAAAGGTTTTTAGCACTATGTTTAGATCATAGATTTCACTTTAGATTTGCTCAATAGTTTGCCCAAGCAAGTTCTTAAGAAAACCATTTATTTCTTGCACTTTTTCATATATTTGCTTTCCTTTAAAAATTATTTAAAAAATCCACAGTTTTTGAATTATTTTTGTTAAAGCATTTACATTTCAGAAAAAGCCTTTATTTTTTGCAAATTGGAATCGTCTTGTTTTTCATTTGTAATCAAACGCCCAAGTGAGGCAAATTCATTTTCAGTTAAATAATCACACTTGCACCCAATCTGCCACATTTTTAATTAACTGAGCCTTAAAATCTACCTAAACTCAACCAACACTTTAACCCCACTTGGGGAACACTTGAAGAATCTTGTAGCTAGGTAGGATTGGGGGGATAGGTGTTCCAATAAAACCCCTCAATTATTTACATCTGAGACATAGTGGTTGTCTTTTAGGGTCCCAAAAATCCCTTATTATTTGTTGACATGGTTATATACCAATTTATCAGGAAGGCCTCTCCCTTAGGAGGGTTGAAATAGCCAGACTGGTTCCGGAAGCCTGAGTGGAATACCGCTATCTATTCAGTAACTGAAGGATACCTTTTGCAGTTCTCGGTGTACCACCCATATGGGAGTACATCGGTGATAGAACCAAACTGCAGATTCACCCAACCGAACGTGTCATGAACGGGGTATCTTAGTGACCAATTTTCAGGATTGTCTGCCCGATGTCCCTCTCGATAGGGAGATATCTAGCCTTTGATTCCACTACCCATATTGTCTGAATTGGATTTCATCACCTTGCAGAGGATATGTTTAGTTGAGTCATAATACCACTTTTAGTTAGGCATTTGCATGCTCTACTACCCCCCTTGGTCTAGTAAGCACCACTTTTTCTAGGAACCATTTGATTTTTGGTATTTTGACCATTTTTCTTGATTCCTCCACTTATTATAGCACAACTATTATAATAAGTGCTTTTGCGGTTTGTTGTTGGCATTAGGGTCTTCATGAAAAGGGGGTGTAAACAACCTTTTAAAATCAATTATGGACATGAACAACAATGTTAGAGCCCTAAAATTCAAATCTGGGCACATGAGAAGGCATCCTGCGCAATTCTGGGAGAAATTTAGTAAGTTGGACGATGTAAACAACAAGAGCAACCTCATATCCACCTGGGCAAATCCTTGCTCCCTATACCTATCTAATTTTCCTTTCCATTCATATATATGTTTTTATTTGTTTAATTATGACTTCATTTACGAAAATACATAGTATGGCGAGCCTTTATTTAAAATAAAATCTTAATTTTAAATAATTTTTTTTAAACTATTTATACAATAAAATATTAATTTTAAATAAAGTTTTGTTTTAACTATTTATACAAAGATGGAGTATATATGGAATATTTTATATAATAATTATAAGGTAATGAATAGTAAACAGGTTAAGTAATGCGAATATTTTAAGCGTACACCAGGGAAAATTTAAGTAGTTAATATTTTAGGCTAAAATACTTGAGGTAAGTTCAAAGTATTGTGAAACGTGGTAAGCAACATGCAAGTTAAGTTACAATTTGTAACGTGGAAAACAACATGCAACACAATTTTCATCGCTTGCCACTACGTTAATTATCTGGAATAACAATGATTTTGAGGTAACGTGGATAGCAACATGCAACCTATACCTTTCTAGTGTGGATTGACATATTTTTGGGTTAGATGTCTTGCACATCCATAGGGATGCATTCCTTCGAAGCAATCCTTTTACAACCATTGAAGCAACACTGGGCTAGATGACATGTGAGAAGTTGCAGGTGTGAGGAAGGCAACTGATATCCTATATTCTTGTTGAAAGACGCCTCCCTCAGCTACAACCTGTTCTCAACCTTGGAGGAGGCCGCATATGCAGATAAGAAGGGATTGAAGCAATTGCAGTCAAAGGGATATTTGTTGGCAAAATAGAAGATGGGCTGCATCTACAATCTCAATGCCCATCCTAAGTGCCTCATTTCAATGCTTTAATGAGGTCGGTGGCCTTGGTTGAAGTTCCTCTTTATTTGCTAAAACATTTCCACTATTGTGCTCGGTGATAGATATGCTAGAGATGGGACTCTCCATGTGGAAAAGCATCCCATGACAAAACAAACACATTTCAGTCCTCACAATGAAGGAGCTTTGCGACTTCCCATAGTGGGAGACAGTTTTTGGAGTTTTGTCAGACTCTAGACGACATGGGAATCATTATCAAAACGAAGAGATATATATGGGAAATGATGGAAACCTAGCGGGAGGGTCAAAGACAACACCAGGTAAATTTAATTGCATAGGAAGCTTATGGGGAATGTTACAAATCAAAGACTTTATGATTGAATTTGAAGTCCCTCATTGAGAATATATTTTGCTCAGTTAAGAGAGATTTAGAGACAGTTTCCAAAGATTGATCTACTTATCCAAAAGGTTTTTTTTGTTAATTTATCGACAATAAAACTAGCAGGGCTATGCACAGTGCAACAGACGCTAACCTCAGAGGCAGAGAGCATCTTGAATCATGCCATAGCAGAAGATTGTGGCCGCGAGCATGGCCAAACGATTCCTCTACATGTTGTTGCGACGTTTTTGGCAGCCCCTGGTAGCCATATGCGCCCAGCTTGCTTAGCTGTGACTTTAAAGTTTAGGGGTTGGTTTCTTCTGCTCTTCTTCGTAACCTTTAGAAGGATTTCTTGATAAGCTGCGACTTCAAAGTTTAGGGCATAGAGATGTCCTTGCCACAATGAAAAGATTGAATTTGTTATATTGATAGTAAACATTAGCATTATAACTAAGCTAAAACATGTCTTTACTACAATGACATCAACGTCGATGTTGCTTTCTAACTTATAGCACAATAAATAATTGGCGAGAATGGATCTAACGCATGCAGGTATATTGAATCGATCAAAAGTGTGGCAACTGCATGCTCCACCATATAACCAAATGTAGTCCTAGGTAGCAATTACAAGCATGTAGACATAATGTGAAGAATTTGGTTTACTTTGTGTAATCTGTTTTTTGTTTGTTGTAATTGAATTTTAGTATCACAAATAGATGAAAAAATAAATAACTGAATATGCATTGGGATTTGTACAATATATATTAATTTTAATAATAAAAATGGTTTGCTAACAAGAAGAGCTTGTAGTTCAAAGGCATTATATGAGATGGTACTGTAAAAGAACTCAATATCTTACTAAATAATAGATTGGAGTTACTTAATATCGAATATGTCCTAAGAAAAGGGATCGAACATGCCCTCTAGAAGCTGGTACTCAATAAGCAAGCATTGCATCAATTATTTTAGACATCTCTTACCGGAAGTTAGTAAGCCACTAAAAAATAAGCTTAAAGCATGAACGTTATCCAACACTCAAAGTAAGCCACTTAGAATAGGATTAAAGCATGAACGCTATCCAACACACAAGTAAGCCACTAAAAAATAGGCTTAAAGCATGAACACTATCCAACACTCAAAGGCCTTTGGTATCATCAATTTTTTTAGTGGTCAATCCACCCAAAACCTATTGGAAACTGAGAAATAAATCTAAAAAGGAAATTGCAATTTAAGTTGTATCAAATGGAGTTTAAATTACACTGAATTTTGGGCCTTGCAATTTATGTTGTATCAAATGGAGTTTAAATTACACTGAATTTTGGGCCTTTTTAAAGGATGCACAAGCATGCTTGACCAAATGGAGAGGGGAGTTGACTTATATTTATTTGGTGTACACGAGCACAGACAAGTACAACACGAAGGGGTACTTTCATATCAGAGATCAGTGCATGGAAAAAGGTAGGTAGGATCGCTAGTGTTTTGGATAAAACTATTTATGAACAGGCAATTTCGGCAAACTGGATGGGTATCTAATCTCAAAATTGCCTCCATATATCGTTGAATAATAACTAGTTAACTATTATGAAAATAGTGTTCCACTTCGTCTGTAGCCTAAATTCGATGCAAATACTTCTCCGAAGTCAGTCCTTAATGCATATGAAATAAAAATTATTCAAAGTGGTTATTTATTATATTGAAGTTTAGATTACCAACAGCTAAAATATGTTGATATTATTCAAAGTGGTTATTCATTGTTTTGAAATATTCCTACCATCATCTATTCCAAGCCCACGATTAACGAATGAAACTAATGCACGATGACTTATTCCTTCCATGAAATTCAATGATTCGAATTTTGCAACCTTCTTTCATTTTATTTAGTTAATTATGCATTTTTAAAAAGCTATTGCTTTGCATAATGAGTGTCTTTCCAAACAAGATAATTATCAACCTTCATATAATGGTAAAAATTGAAAAAATAATGAATAGAAATAATAAAACATTTAGATTACACACTCATGGTTCTTTTTCTTAAAATATACTAAAAATAAAATTATTTATATATATAAAAACACCAACATTGACTAGAAAGTATAAACTTTAAAGTAGCAAATTAAAAAAAAGAAGACAAAATACAAATGCAATATAAATTTGGACTAAGTCCATTCTACCAAGTCTCATCATAGCTCAAATTGAATAACTACGTTTTAAGGTTTATACTCATTGTAACATTCTAGACCCTCCTTCGCTTGAGTACGTATTGTATAGATATATTTTCACTTCGCATTGGGTTGCAAATTGTAATTTTAGAATAAAATTTGGATAACCAAATGGATTATTGGGTTGCAAACTGCAATTTTAGAATAAAATTTTGATAACTAAATGGATTTTTAATTAAAATGTGTTTTGGTGCATCATGCATGTTTGGTAGACTATTGCCATCAATGCAAAAACAAAATCAAGCTAAAGAGCTTCATACTCACTTTGTTGTTGTAGTTGTTGTAGAATATTCCAAAAACAATCTTGAAATGGATTTTTTTTATTTCAATAATATTATATATATTATATTTAAACTTAAAAATTATATATTTTTATATTTATTTAAATTTAAAAATTATATACTTCTATATTTATATATTTATTTATAAAGTATAGTATAAACATATAGGTAATACCCATATGATATTGCATATCTACTTGCTTTATATTTATATATTTATTTATAAAGTATAAACATATAACTAATACCCATATGATATTGCATATCTACTTGCTTTATATATAATGTTGCCATGGATATGTTGCTCCTAGACTCTAGGTCCATTACTATATGATGTAAGCATAGAGACTTAGTAGAAAGCGTGGGTGAAAGCCAATAGATCTAAATACCTATAATTTGCATAATTTGCATCAATACATTTTACCTAAAAGCTAAGAATAACTCAAAAAAGCTAAGAATAACTCAAAAAGTCTCCATTTCGTCCGAACAACAAACAAATAGTAACTCTAGTCTCTATCGTTTTAACCTATTATATTGCTATCTCTAACTAAGCGACTAAGCATAGCTAGCTCTCTCTATTACTATAGCAGAATCCTAGCTCTACTCGGTGGTATCCATAGAGCTCTCACCTTGGGTTGAATAATGTGCTGCCAAGGAAGGCCATAGAAAAGTAGTCATTTCCACGTAGCTCCCGACCTAATTCAGCGAGCCATATCCTAAGACCTATGAAACTTAACCTGCAAACCTCACTATAGCAGCAGCTGGATCCACTAATACAAACTATGACTATACTATAAAGGTGAAAGATGAAAAGCTTCTTGAAGACGAAAGGTGAAAGGCACATGGCTTCTTAAAGAAGAAGGGTAAGGGCACATGGATGGCCTAAGTCGGGCGTATAGGCGGCTTCTGTCATATGCATAAAATACTATATCACACATAGCCAGTCAGACCAGACCCAATAAAAAAGAAGCAAAAACCGAGGCACTAAATAAAATAGATTTTCTTATTATTTAGGGTTGCCATTCCAGGCTTTATCTCTATGATCAGACAGAAGATAGAAGCAAGCTTTTGCTTTGACGTTCAGCGCCTTCATGCTTGCTGGCTTTCATATGAACCGAGGCAATTTTAAAAGAGTCGAGATTGATAACGAAACATTAAGTAATGTCAGGGCATATTCTTCGAATGGTCGTGTCCTCATTACCGTGACACGTGCATGCCAATGTTGAAATAAGCAATGTTGCGCCATCTTGCATGCATGCAAGGTGGTAAAGCTAAGGTGGAAATAGGACTAGGACGTTCTACACCGCACCACGTCATGCAGAATGAGGAAATAGACCTAATTGTCAAGTGAAGAAGAAGGTTGAACGCTCTCCTCGTGGACAAATAACAGAGATTGTATACAAAAGCAATTACAGGACCATCAGGATCAGCATACTTTGCCAAACTTTATGTAATGGTGTTTCACTTATGGCTTTTCAGAGATATATTTTATGGATTTGGCTTTTCAGAGATATATTTTATGGCTCATTTCAGACGGGGGTCACTGGAAATCCGGATTTCTTCATGCCCAGTCCTCTTGCAATGGGTACAACGCATGCACACAATGGGCAAGTTGATGAAGCCCTGAAGCTCTGTCGGAAAATTCCCACGCAGAAAACAGTCTATTGGTCTGCAATGTGAAATTCCAAGAAGAGTCTCTACTTGCTAAACATTTGAATAAGAGGAAATATCTGGGAAGTACCGTATCCGGTTTTCCAGGAGAAATCCACATAAGTACCAAGAAAAGGAAAGTTCTACACCGTAGCGTACTGATGCAGTCGGAGCAGTCTGGCCTAGCTCTGACCCCCCTCGAGTGACAGAAATTTAGGCAGCCCGATATGCTTAATGCAAAACAGGTAAATCTCACAGGCATTAGCATCAATATACTAATTGAAGGCATTAACATCAATATACTAATTGAATCAAACATAAAGCTCAACAATTTTAATTTCCAACAACCAATATTTGCTTTGAAAGCATATCTTCATACATGTTTTGAAATATATCCAGATTCACAAATTGTATGGGTATATAAAACTATAAAGAAAACTGAATCAGTAAACGCTGTTTAATACAGTCTTTGCATTATCTTCTTGGGTGTGACATGATGAAGGAGGGATGAAATATGTACTTTGCATGGAAAATGGCAGTTTGTCTGCATATGTTCAAAGTGTTTCATTTAGCCCCACTTTGTATAAGTGACAGCCAACGCCCTTCTCTTTTCGCTGGTTTAAGTGCGAATGTCATCTGAAACACGAAAACATACATTTTCTCAGCTAGCTCCAAGCATTACTGAAGGCATCCCTTGTATGTTGGCTTAGCTATTCCAATATGAAAATCAAATATTATGAGCTTCTCAATCTGTTGCCATCCTGCGCTTGTTCAGTTGTATTTATAATATTGGTTTTGCGGGATGTCTATAAAGCGGTCAAGTGGAAGGCACCGTGGATATCGCCACAGAGTCTGGTTCTCGGCGCCCTTACTATCCAGATGCTCGGTATGAATCATGATTGATTATTCCCATATAAGTTATATGGCTGACAAAGATGTAAAAGAAGATCAAGTGAGAGATTTGCTGTATAAAAATTAGTTGGTAATTGATTGCTCAAGGCTCACCGTCTGTGTCTTCCTTAGCTATTTGATTCCCCAAATGGTCCGTTCTCGCTGGAGCAGTGTGTGGAGCGATGTTGGAGCACTGGTATTGCCTATAATGTTCTATATGGGTGTTGAGCTTTACTTCGTTTGGAAACTAAAGAAGGCACCTAGCCAATCAATATGGTTCATGGTGTCCTCATTACCCTATTCATAGCTAGTATTTTGTTGCTTCTGCTCTTGAGCTGCGCCGTCTTTGCTGGTAAAAGCATCAGTAAGGTCGTCTCTCAAAAGGTTGCTCTACCACTCTCCTGTTGTGAATCAGCTAATACTGAGAATTACGTCTTGACATGTTGGACTGTCACTCGTGCCTCCCAAACCGACTACATTATGGCCAGATCAGTTTTAAGTGCATTGGCAGGCCTACTGTCTTAGTTTCGGTTGTGATCTTAGTCATTAAATGGACATTCATTCATCTTGAATCAGAGCTTGAAATCAAAATCACTGTTGTTATTGCGTTTGCCTTCGTCCTAGTAGGCGCGATGGTAGTCTTACTCAGATGGTTCAGATCAGTTATGTATTTTCCAAAAAATGTGAAGGTCTTGTTTTACATGGAAGATTTTTGGACCAGAAGTATTGCTGATCTGAAAGAGGATCTCGATGCACAGTCCACAAGCAATTTGTATATGAAGAAAATAAGTCGTGGAAGAAGGCTACTACAAAAAGTTATAGTCACTTTTGTCGCAACAATTCGGCTACATACCTGCTTTATGCCCATGCGGATTTTGCTGCAGAAACTCATGGTCTACCTCAGCAAAGCCTGTTGGTTATTCTCTGAGTTTGTAATTGGAATGATCAGGCATTTGATAATGAGCCGTGAAAATATTTAGTTGTCTGGATCTACAGAAGCAAGAGACGGCCATGATTTTTTGAAATACGAAAAATCTTTGGACTTCATACGAATGCCAGGAGAATCGGCATATAGCCCGAAGACAAATTATATTCAAGGGAATATTTTGTTGAAGGACAAAATTTCATTGTACACTAAGCATACCCGCATTATGCAATATGGTTGGGTAGGACAGCCATCCAGGTGGCAGGATTCCATTCGCTTTAGCCATCCATTCCATTCGCTCTATGAGCTCGGACGTGGATGGTTATGCGACTCCGTGGTGAAACTCCTACGGCTTAAATATGACACGGAAATTTGAGATAACTTGTAGCGTATGCTCTTGACATCAAGGAGAACTTTCAGATTTAAAGAATATTTGAAATAAAAGACCAAAACATGCATTTGTCAAACATATGCTTTTGATATCAACTACAAACACCATGAAACTTAAATTTAAAAATGCACATTATAAAACCAATCTAAGAGCTCAGCTTGAGCGGGCTGCCGCCGAACGTATGCCCAATAAAAGCACAATATTCAAAACAAACCAAGAAAAGCCAAGCAACATTTAATTCAGTTGCCAGTAAAAGTAATTGACACGCTCTAGAGTACCAACCTGAAAATTTGCCAGTTAAAGTCATTGGCACGCTGTAGAGTACTCATCTGACAAAAATAAATGTCTTGCGGTGAAATGAAGGTCATTCATTTATCACGAGGGACACTTGTAGTCACGTGAAATAGAACTTCTCCAGTCAACATTTTAATACATCACGTCCTGTAATGTATATTACTAATTTACTATATACATTTATAGCAGCGAGTCATGTGATGAGTGATATAAATTTATGAGCAGAGCGGCAAAGTACAAGAATGATACGTATATTTATAACATGACAACTTTTACATCAATTAACTTGCATTAAAGGGCAAAGTACAAATGTTAGGTTCCATATTTTCCAAAATTAAAATATTTATTTTACATGGATCCATCTTTTCCAAAACTAAAATATTTATTTTACATGGATCATGGGCAAGTGAGGATTTATGATTTGCCATTGTAATGAAAACCCATCCCCTTCTAATATATGCTCAAAGAGTTTTACAATCAATGGCAATTCAATGTTAAATTATGCAAATAGACAATGTGTTTTGCACATCAAACAATATGCAAATAGACAATGTGTTTTGCACATCAAACAATAAATTTGAGTATCATGCATGAGTATATCTGAGAAGGGATTCAAAAGGCACGCATCATGTTCTTTTTTTTTCCAATAATAACAATCAAAAACAGGCACGCATCATGTTCTTTTTTTTTCCAATAATAACAATCAAAATAAAAAATAAAAAAAAATCAATTTTAATTATTTTTTTAACTTAAGATAAACCTTGCCAACAAAAAAACCTAAGCACGATCAAAAGATAGATTAATGCATCTGAGGGATTTATATATATACTCTGTGGGGACATAATAATAATAGACTACAATAATAATTACTTTATCGCCTCAAAAGAAAAAGAATACAATAATAATTATTTCATCACCTCAAAAGAAAAAGAAAAATATAGAATGTTAGATTAATTTTTGTAATTAATCTATAATTTGGGCCACACATGTAAATAATTAAAATGTGTGTGCTATCATTTAATTAAGCTTAAATATAGTGATCTAATTAATAATTAATTAATTGGCTTAAGGGTATAATTGTCATGAGATTATTGTGTAGATACCATTAGATAATTATTATTTCTATGAGGGGCGGAAATATAATTGTGATAAAATTAAAACTGCCTTAGCGGTTATTGTGATAAAACTGCCTAGCGGTTTATAAATAGGGTTATGGTCCCCATTCTACCACGACACATTCCAATTTCTGAAAATCCTCTCAGAGACAAGTTGACACAGAATCTAGTGGCTAGAATTGGAAGACCATCTCAAAGTGTTCTCTTCCTGTAAGGTTTCTCCTTCAATGGATTCAGGTATGCTTCCGCTATTAATTTTCTACTCATTGTTTTAATCAGAAGATTCCAGTATATATAAATTAGGGTTTTCATTTTGTTTGATTTTTAACAAGTGGTATGAGAGCCTACTTCTTGATTAATTCTTTGAGTTATTAATTTAATATATATATATTTGTCAATGGATTCAGTGGATCGTTTTGATAAAGTCAATAGAAATCGATTGTATTAATATAAGAATATACATAAATACATTTGGAAATTTTCCTACTTTCTGTGCTTTTAGCTATTTTTTCTATAAGAGTATACATAGATACATTCATTGGTTAAGAAGAGAGGTGCAGAAAAATTTGTATTTGAAGTCAAAAGTATTACCTTTCCAATGATTTATCTTAGAAATTTCTTTGGGAATAGTAGGTGATGATTCTGTTAAAGTTTCAAATATATATATATGTATATGAGTATAAAACGCCTTTATCCCTTGCTGCTGCAATATTTATCATATTCTTATAATAATATATTAAGTTTTAATTTAATTTTTGTATTAAATAAAATTTTTTTTGGTTTGGCACAGTTATTGTATTTAGTATATAATTATTGATCAAAACTGTGAATTTGAATTTGAATTTGATTTTTTATTACTATTATTATTATTATTTAATAGCATTTTATGATATTAATTTTTAAGTTATTGATCTAGCATTTTAAATAGGCTAATTAAAGCGGAAAATCACCAAAGTGACATCTTTCGTGTAGATTAGCTTGTTCAGGGTGTTAGATATTTGTGTGTATGTGATTCATGCGGGTATTGACTGGCCCAAAGGAAAGTTAATATTTGGTCAAATTGCATACATACCTGTGGTGATAAATATGTGATGATTATAAAGGTAACTTAATGTGAATAATAAATCAATCCAAAGATAGATTTATTATTTGACATAACTTATCATCAATGTTTGATCACTACAACAAGAGTACCACTTACAGTTAATATTACTGTCCAAAGACTTGATATTAATGTTGTGCTAGGTATCTTGAAATGTCATAATTTGTTTTTTTAAATTTAAAGATTATGTGTTTAATTGCTTATTTTATGTGAGCATGATGGTTTATTTGATTCATTTTATTTTGTTCTCTATTCAGCTTTTATATCAACTACTTCTATATCTGCCAACATCAATAATGTCCCTATGTTAAATGGAACTAATTTTAAGGACTGGAAAGAGAATATGATGATTCTCTTAGGCTGCATGGATATAGATTTAGCCTTGAGAATGCCCAAACCCGATGAACTCAATGAGGATAGTACTCAAGAGGATGAGGTTTATTGGGGTAAGTGGGAACATTCAAATAGGCTAAGTCTTATGATCATGAAGCGCGGAATTCCAGAAGCTTTCAGGGGTGCGGTAACCAATGAGGTTACTAATGCCAGTGACTTCCTTGCAGAAATTCAGAAACGTTTTGCCAAAAACGATAAGGCTGAAACGAGCACGCTTTTAGCAAGCTTGATTTCAATGAAGTACAAAAGCAAGGGTAATGTTCGGGAGTACATCATGGAAATGTCTCATCTTGCTTCAAAACTTAAGGCTTTGAAACTCGAGTTATCTGATGATTTCCTCGTGCATTTGGTTCTCATCTCTCTTCCTGCACAATTTAATCAATTCAAGGTCAGTTATAACTGTCAAAAGGATAAATGGACTCTTAATGAGCTCATTTCATTTTGTGTGCAAGAGGAAGAGAGATTGAAGCAAGACAAAACCGAAAGTGCTCATCTGGCTAGCACTTCCAAGGATAAGGGAAAACGAAAGAATAAGGATAATAAGGTTGCTGCTTCTAAGGGTCCAGAACAAAAGAAACAGAAAGTTGAGTAACATGTTTCTTCTGTAATAAGCCTGGACATACTAAGAAGGAATGTACCAAGTATGCTGCTTGGTGTGTTAAGAAAGGTATATTTCTTACTTTGGTCTGTTCTGAAGTTAATTTAGCTTCAGTATCTAGAAACACATGGTGGTTAGATTCTGGTGCTACTACTCACATTTGTGTTTCTATGCAGGGTTTCCTGAGTTACCGAAAACCAAGTGATGCTGAAAGATGCATCTATGTCGGAGATGGTCAGTCGGTAGAAGTAGAGGCAATAGGGCACTTTAGATTATTATTGAAATCTGGTTATTTTTTGGATTTAATAGATACTTTTGTTGTACCGTCTTTCAGACGGAATTTAATTTCAGTTTCTATTTTGGACAAATCAGGTTATTGTTGTTCATTTAGAAACAATAAATTTACATTATCTATTAATTCAAATGCTGTTGGAACCGGTTTACTTAATGTTTATGATAATCTATATTTGTTGGAAACTGTTCCGTCCTATAATGAAACCTTGCATGTGGAATCACGAGGTACAAAGCGTAAATTGAATAAAGATAATTCGGCTTCATTGTGGCACAAACGCCTAGGTCATATCTCTAAATCTAGAGTTGAGCGACTTGTGTCCGATGGGATTTTGGAATCACTTGACTTTTCAGATTTTGATATTTGTGTTGAGTGTATTAAAGGAAAACATACCAAAACAAAGAAATTAGGTGCCAATAGAGCTACAGACGTCTTAGAATTAATTCATACAGATATCTGTGGACCATACCCTACGGCATCTTGGAATGGTCAACAGTACTTTATAACATTCATAGACGACTATTCAAGATATGGCTACCTATTTCTTATACATGAGAAATCACAATCATTGGACGTGTTCAAAACATTTAAAGCAGAAGTTGAGTTACAACTCAACAAAAGAATAAAGAGCGTCAGATCTGACCGTGGTGGTGAATACTATGGTAGATATGACGGATCAGGTGAACAACGTCCAGGACCATTTGCTAAATACCTAGAGGAATGTGGGATCGTCCCTCAATACACCATGCCAGGATCACCTAGCATGAATGGTGTAGCAGAAAGACGAAACCGAACTCTTAAGGACATGGTAAGGAGTATGATTAGTCATTCTACTTTACCCGAAAAACTCTGAGGTGAAGCACTCAAAACGGCAGCTTATATCCTAAATCGGGTGCCAACTAAAGCGGCTGCTAAAACGCCTTATGAGCTTTGGACGGGTCGAAAGCCCAGTTTAAAGCATTTTCATATTTGGGGATGTCCAGCTGAAGCGAGACCTTATAAGCCTCATGAAAAGAAACTGGACTCTAAAACAGTTAGCAGCTACTTTATTGGCTATGCAGAGCGATCAAGGGGTTTTAAATTTTATGATCCTGCTATTAGGTCAATTTTTGAGACGGGAACTGCAACATTTTTTGAGGATGTTGAGTTTGGGGGGAGAAATCAGGCTAGGAATATTGTCCTTGAGGAGGAAGAGGGATTTACTATTGCTTTTGATAATGTACAGGTTTCACTACCTATCATTGATCAAGAAGTAAATTTGGATCCTCAACCAACAGACAATATTGTTCAACCCTTAATTGCAAATGAGGACATTGCTCCTGAAGAACAAACTCAACAACCTCAAGAAAATATGCCATTAAGGAGATCCACTAGAGAGAGGAGAAATGCAATTTCGGACGATTATATCGTATATCTCCAGGAACGTGAGGTAGAAAGTGGAATGATGGAAGATGATCCAATCAACTTCCAGCAAGCCATGAAAAGTTCCAACTCTCAGAAATGGATTGAAGCCATGAATGAAGAGTACAAATCTATACAAGACAATAAAGTTTGGGAACTTGTCCCATTACCAGTTGGTACGAAGCCCATTGGTTGTAAATGGATATTTAAAACCAAGCGGGATTCAAATGGTAATGTAGAAAGATATAAAGCACGTCTTGTAGCTAAAGGATTTACTCAAAAAGAAGGAATTGACTTCAAAGAGACCTTCTCTCCAGTTTCTACGAAGGACTCTTTCAGGATAATCATGGCACTAGTTGCACATTATGATCTTGAGTTACATCAAATGGATGTTAAAACAGCGTTTCTCAATGGTGACATTGATGAAACAATTTATATGGTACAACCAGAAAATTTTGTGTCCGAAGACTCAAAGAATATGGTTTGTAAATTATCTAAATCCATTTATGGGCTCAAGCAAGCTTCTCGTCAGTGGTACTTCAAGTTTCATCAAATTATTGTCTCATGTGGTTTTGAGGCAAATCTTATGGATGAATGTGTGTATCACAAATTCAGTGGGAGTAAGTATATTTTCCTGGTTTTATATGTCGATGACATATTGCTAGCCACAAATGATATTAGCATATTGCACGACACCAAGAGATTTTTATCAAAACATTTTGAGATGAAAGATCTTGGTGATGCCTCCTTTGTCTTAGGAATCCAGATACACCGAGATCGTTCTAGGGGTATTTTAGGATTGTCACAAAGGACCTATATTGATAAAGTCCTCCAAAGGTATGGCATGCAAAATAGCAAACCAGGTGATACCCCTGTCGCTAAAGGAGACAAATTCAGTCTTAATTAATGCCCTAAAAATAGTTTAGAAAGTCAAGAAATGCAGAAGATTCCTTACGCTTCGGCTGTGGGGAGTCTAATGTATGCTCAGGTATGTACACGTCCGGATATTGCGTACATTGTTGGCATGTTAGGCAGATATCTAAGTAACCCTAGAATGGATCATTGGAGAGCAGCCAAGAGGGTTATGAGATATTTACAGAGAACAAAAGAGTACATGCTTACATATAGGAGATCGGATCAGTTAGAGATCATTGGGTATTCCGACTCCGACTTTGCTGGATGCCAAGACAGCAGAAGATCCACATCAGGCTATATTTATCTGTTGGCTGGTGGAGCAATTTCATGGAGGTCTGCCAAACAGACACTCATAACTTCATCCACCATGGAAGCAGAGTTTGTAGCATGTTATGGGGCATCCAATCAAGGAATATGGCTACGAAATTTTGTCACTGGGCTGCGTGTTCTGGATGGTATTGAAAGACCACTGAAGATATTTTGTGACAATAAATCAGCAGTTTTATATTCCAATAACAATAGGAGTTATACAAAATCAAAATACATTGATATCAAGTTCCTAGTTGTAAAAGAAAAAGTACAGAGTGGATAGATATCCATAGAGCATATTGGAACAAACTCCATGATAGCGGATCCGCTTACAAAGGGATTACCACCCAAGGTCTTTCATGAGCACACTGCTCATATGGGTGTTGTCTCATTTGAGGATATCCAAATTTAGTGGGAGTTTATATTATTCATTGTATATTGCTCTATGTTATGTTTAGACTTTATCTATACATTTGGATTGTGTTCTGCAGAAATAAAGTATTCATTTTATTGCACTCTGTTAAATTATGCTAAAGATTTGATCTTAATAAAGTTAAGTAGGACCAGTTGGAAATAGGCATGAATAGATCACATTGCATGTAATTTCCATGCTATGCACTCATGATTGATCTATGTCATTTAGCTGTGCAGATATATGTGACCATTGATTGGTCTAGTAACGATTGATGTAACAAAGGCCACCTTGATCCTATGTCAGTATAGTTAATGGACCAGATTGTTCGGATATACCCTAAGGACATGATAGCAAATTTTGAGCTCATAAGGTTAAGCACATTTATTTGATTACATATGCATGTGGCCCAGTGGGAGATTGTTAGATTAATTTTTGTAATTAATCTATAATTTGGGCCACACATGTAAATAATTAAAATGTGTGTGCTATCATTTAATTAAGCTTAAATATAGTGATCTAATTAATAATTAATTAATTGGCTTAAGGGTATAATTGTCATGAGATTATTGTGTAGATACCATTAGATAATTGTTATTTCTATGAGGGGCGGGAATATAATTGTGATAAAATTAAAACTGCCCTAGCGGTTATTGTGATAAAACTGCCTAGCGGTTTATAAATAGGGTTATGGTCCCCATTCTACCACGACGCATTCCAATTTCTGAAAATCCTCTCAGAGACAAGTTGACACAGAATCTAGTGGCTAGAATTGGAAGACCATCTCAAAGTGTTCTCTTCCTGTAAGGTTTCTCCTTCAATGGATTCAGGTATGCTTCCGCTATTAATTTTCTACTCATTGTTTTAATCAGAAGATTCCAGTATATATAAATTAGGGTTTTCATTTTGTTTGATTTTTAACATAGAAAAGAAACAAAAATACAGGAATATACACACGCATTTACGTCTTCTTTGATTAAAGCTAAAACATTGAAAAATCAATCCAATTCCGTTTGCATATCTTACATAAAGCCTTTAGCCAACACGGTTAAAAAGTAATTGGCACGCTGTGGAGTACTCGCCGGGAATTCATGTCTTCCTCTCAATGTATCATGTACGTTTTGATTTACAATTACCATCACTCACGAGAGATTATGTCCTGTCAATAATTTTTGAACCGTTATAGACTCTTATCACGAGGGAGGGACACTTGATAATAATGCCCATACTCACGTGAAATACAGCTTCTCAAGTGAACAATTTAATACATCACGTCCTATAATGTACATTACTATATAAATTTATCAACAAGGAGTCATGTTATCAGTTACACAAATTTATCAGCACAGAGTCATGTGTGGCTTCTCACTCTGTAGCGAATCGAACTGTGGTCGTTTTCATGCTGAACCCACGTCACAGATCCCTCAGATAACGGAGGCATTAACGGTTTTTCAATATCTATGAATGTTATAATGTAGGCCAGCTTCTGGTTTTGGTTGAGTAAATTTCAATTTAGGTTTTATCTTTATTTAATATTTTTTTTTTGGTTAAACTCGTATAAATTCATTTTAAAAGGGATCCTGGATCTACCAAATATAGGGATCTAACAAGTGTCCACAGAAATCAAATTTCTAAAATACAAACCCTTTTTTAAACTACAAATGTTGAAGAAAAAGTTGCACATCCCCATCTTTATAAGACTGTTTTTAAACCCTTTTATATGACTGTTTATCTTTTTTTCTATTTTAGTAGCTGTCATTTAGTGATATGAACTTAGGCTTTAGCATTTTAAGACAGACAAGACTTTTTCATGTCCTATGGGCAATTTACAGAATGCAAGTTCTTAACCTAAATGGGTTTTGGGTTAATTCCCTAAATTGTCATGAGAAGTAATAGTGAAATTAAATGACAGACTGCAGTGACATTTTTAAAAACACTCTCTTCTTTGATATTGGGGTATGCTACTAAAGAAAATTCTTGACAAGGTTGTTGGATGTATTATCATAAACAAGTGCCTTCAGGAATTCTGCCAATTCTTCATTTTTGCCAATCCAACCCTTGATTGTTGTTATTTTTAGCAATTTTAGAGGTGAACTTGACTTTGCTAGTCTTCCTTTTTGAAGCATTTTGGGCTAACATATCTCAAAATTAAATGCATTGTCTGTGATTATGCCTATGGCGGTCATTAAAAAAAAGCAACTAAGAAAAGCCTCAAATTGTAGATTCCAGTTGGACCTGATGATGTTCCATTAATGGATTGTGTGTTTTGCATGCTACACTACTCAAGATTCAAGCATAAGTTTCAAGATGCTGCAATACACATTCATTGTCCACCTTTTTAAACATATCCTCTTCTTTTAAGCACATCTCATTATTCACATGGAATAAAAACTCAAGTCTGTTCCTTTTTTTCAGGGAGAAAAAATAAAATAATTTATATTCATGGCTGAATTGACGATTACATTTTTTAGGTGCTCATAGCACTTGAGATAGATGATACAGTCCTTCAGGACTCCCCAAAAAAGGCCTCTACATAACTATGACAATATATTTTGCCCTCAGCAATTAACTAAAACAAAAATCTAAATGTTCTTTCATAAAGTTCTGTCTAGTTATGGTAGAAACCTGTTATCATGATATTGGCATAAACCTGTTATCATGATATTCTATATAAATGTTCAATATACAATCTGCAAGCTACCTCCACCGTAAAGCATGGAAGCATCAGTTTTACCAAAGGAGTGGATATTTATGATATGATTCTGTCATTAATTAAATATATGAGTCTAATCCTTGGGTATTGTTCCACCAATTGAGTATGTGTTTGCGAGGTGATAGGTGGATAAAGGTATAATTAATACATTAGTAGCGTTTTCCAGTGGTGGTTTTTTCCACAATGTACAGGAAATAATGAAAAAGAAACCTATCATAAAAGAGGTGCAAAGGAATGTGCATATTTATCCATGTGTGAGGTATCTATTTTTTTTTTTTAAAGCCATGGATGTTGGATATTCGAACGTGGAGCATGGCTCTTTAAATTTTGAAAAAGTTGAAGAAAGACAGTAAAATTGCTGAATAATCTATAAGATAATTACTATTCCAGTATGTCATATTTTGCAAACCATAAATTGAAGGCTTGAATAATACCATATTTAGATTGTTTTTTGAATACCTTCATTAAGGCGGTTTCAGGCAAGTAGCAACGTTGATGAGTTGCTACTTTGATGTGTGAAACACTTTGCATGCCCGTTAAAAAGATTGAAAACAAATAGTTCAAGTTTTAATTGAGGCAACTATGCATTGAATGTCAGATATGTCCAGGATTTGCCATACTTATAATAAATTTAGGCAAATTAAGCTTTATACCCATAGAAGAGATATATTCGACCCAAAAAAACTTTCAACACTTACAAACCGTTTACTTGGAATATAAGTTGAGGTAGATTCAGCCCTTGCTTTGAATTACACAAATAGGAATGTATTCCAACTTTTGCTTTTACAATAGGTGTTGTTGATGGTTAATATGAAGTAAAGTTTCTTTCATTGGAAAACAAACCCCTACGTGTTTACCAGTAGACAAAGTATTTCTGACCAACATAAAATTGATTCCTGTACAAAAAATGTTAATTCATGCAAAGCGAGAGCTTCTATAGAGAATGTGGCTTCTAGAATCTGGGTATTGTTTTCTTGGTTGATAGTCCTAGGTACCTATAGAAGAAATGCACAAAGTGGGATTACTGATGGGTTGATTCTCTGTCTTCCTAAACTCAAGTAAATTTTAATTCATTTTATCTCTACAGAAATCATTGCAAAGTTCAAGTTTTAATTTCTGGAGAAATTAAATAAAATATCCACTCTTAAAGTAGTGAAAGGACAATGCAGGAACTCGAGTTATTCTGTCTGTACAAGATACTTTGAAGTATATTCTGATTTCAAATCCTGAAAGATGTAATATCTGAACAATAGGATCAGAAAACATTTTCAATAAGCTAGGATGATGAAATTCAAATGAGACTGAAGAATTAGATTAGACTAAGTTCTCAAATATGGTTGTTGGACCATACCCATTGATTGCAAATAATATGTGAATGTTATTTTCTCATTTGGTCCTCCTATATTTGGACAGGTTTTATATGCATAGCTGCTCTGACATAAGCAAAGGCAGGGCAGTAGAGTTCGACCTTGACGTATAGATTTTGTTGAACTCCACTGTTGACAGGATGTTCGCAGACACAAAAGCTATGATGGGAGGCTCTCTGGAGTTTTCATGGAATGATCTATATAGAGCTATAAGGGACACATATTTCCCAAATGCGACTATTAAGGACTTATTGGTCCATCATAATATAACCAAGTCTCACCTCCACAGAGTAGCGACGCGCCCTGAGCTTTTTCCATGCTCAGAAGTCATAGGGTGGATTATACCCCAAAACGATGCAACCTCTAGGATCATTTCAGACACCAGTGGTGAATGTCTTGCATCCTTCCAGCCAGATCACATAGTTGCACCATACAACCTTCCTCATCCTGATGTTTTGATGACTACTGAATGGGTAAAGGCGACAAATGTTAATCATTTTGAATTTGCAAAGAAGATGAAAATCCCCGAAAAAGAGCTGAGGACAAGAAGTAGTGGGGAGTATGAAACTGAACACCTAAAAAACCCCTACCGGCTAATAGCTCTGATGCTGAGCCGAATTTTCGGATTAGCAAATAGGAATATTTACAAACTCAGTTGGGTACAAGTGATGTACTATGTCGCCACGCATGGTACACTATTCAACTAGTCCGCGACCATCTCAGACAACATATCATCACACATTGTTGCGGCTAAAGGACAATTTACTCAGAAGAAAGTTGAGTTCTATACGTCTGCATATCTGTTGGATTGTATGTTTCTTAGACATCCTTTTCCTGCTCTAGGATGTGTTTGGAACACCAATGGGCCCCCTCTGCATGCAGCCTATCAAATGCTTTGGGCCCACAGGTACAAAAGCCACTATAAGAGAATCTGTGAAGGATTCATCATACCACTGTATTGGCTGATATTTAAGGAAGAACCAAGTTGCATGTCTGAGAACGCTATGAAAATCATTGAGCAATATGGGGATTATTACTTATCCATGGAAGGTTTGTATATCCGAATGTTTGGTGGAACCAAACTGCCTTCCTTGTTGCCCCAATACGCTACTGATTTTGTGGTACACAAAGAAGCTGTTAGGTAGGTTTATTTAGATGGAGTTGGGAATTTTCTAGCTGAAAAGAAGAAGTTAGTTTACCCACCAATTCCATTCGTAATAGGAGCATATAAACTTGCAAAAGCTAAGGAAGGTGAAGGGTTTGTTGAAGATTTGGAAGGCTTCCATTTTGGCACAAAGAGTTTCAGAAGGCACGATCCCCATGGAAAGGTACATGCACACTGTGCCTCTTTTAGGATAACCTTTGAGTACGCGCACCTATTTTGGAAGGATGAGGAGTTGTATCGAAGCACAAAGAACATGATTGAATTGAACAACCGCTATCGTCTTAAAAGTGGAACGAGTTCCAGTTCCAAGGTTGACACTGACAAGAATGCTGAGGTAGAAAGGCAATGTGAAGAAGCATTAGCTTTCCAGATAGTAGAGGTCGAGAAGAAGAAGAAGGAAGCTGAAGCTGCCAAAATCCAACAGGAGGACAATGAGAAAATGCTAAAAGAAGAAGCAGATAGACTCTTGAGAGAAGAGATTGAAAGGATGAATAAGGAATAAACTGAAAGGGTGTGGGAGATGAAAGAAAAGGCTGACAAAGAGGTAGCGGAACAACAGAGGGTAAGAGGAGAAGAGGAAAAATCTAAGCAAGAAGAGGAGCCAAAGAGCCATGATGTACAGAATATGGAAGCAAGTCCCCTAGAAAATATAACTGGAGGGCATCGACCACTACCAGGGATTGCTCTCATCCCTTTCACTCCTTCAAAATAGCACGAAGTGGAAAATCTAGATTCAATCTTTTTCGATTCTCATAGAAAAGTTATCATTAGGAAGTCAGAGAAAAGAATGAAGTGTCTGAATTATGAAGATGTTGTCACAATAATAAAAAGTCCAATTTTCGAGGGAACTAACAAATATCCCCAGTTTCCAGCGATAGCAAATGTAGCCACATGCCAAGCAAACGCTGACAATGTCAACCAGCTTTTAGAAAATGTTGAAAATACGAAGGCAAGGCTGTTCAAAGTAAGAGAAAATCTGCAAAGAGAAGTACATCAAGGGAAAGAATTGAACAGGAAACATAGCGACTTGTTGTCTGAAAAGGAGAAGATGGTTGAAGATATTCGGAGGTTGGATGAGGAAAAAGAGGCCTTGGCGGTCCAGGTAATGATTTTGGAAGGAGAAAAGAATGATCTTGAAGCTGAAACTACTCAGTTAAAATCAAACCAATTAGTTGTTGACCAACAAGTCCAAGAGTGAAAGGTCAAGATTGAATAGTTGGAGAAAGAAATTCGAGCTTTGACAGAACGTCTTGAAACAACAGACAATAGAAAGGTAGATATGTATGCGTTCTGTGATCAAGCTTGCAAAGTCCTAGAGGAGGTGTATCATTCCCAGGTGGCTCTTACAAAGAAAATGTACAAGATGAAGCAAATGATGGCGTGAATGGATGAAATATACGTAGAGTCACAAGCGGTTAGACAAAGGAAGTTTTAGGTAGAGGAGAAGGTTAAAAGGCAGATGGTCTAGAGAGAAACAAACTCTGAATACCCTGAACAATTATTGCCTAAAACACTAGTGGATTTGAAGTCGGAGATGCAACTTCTAGAGTTTTGCAGAAAGGCATCCATAAAGCTGAATAATGACATTATAAGGACTATTCAGGCATGTTTGAGTTTCTACAAGAGGATCCATCAGGTTTATGAGAAGTGTCATCTCTCTCTGCTCCCACCTATAGATGAGCTGCCTCTAGAGGATCTACAAATGACAGAGCTGTAGAGTGGGTTGCAAGAAGAATTAGAATACATTAGAAAATTGGATACTCTGAGTGAAGAAGACGTACACCATATGGTGGGGCAGGCATCCATACATGCATATTTATTAGAAGATAGTTGTACAACAACAGAAGAAGGAAGGGTATACGTTGAGACTCAACTGTCATATCACGAAGTCTCTTTGCAAGTTTTGGAACCAAGCAGGCTTACTACCATTGCGGAAGAAGCTAATGCCTGGGAGAAATATTTCTTTAGTTAGTTTGGGCCGACATAGTTTTGAATTTGTAATTACTTTTACGGGTTGGGTAATTTTTTGTTGGGTTCAGAAAATCCAGCCGGAGGGTTTTTATTCTACAAACAGTTGGAAACTATATTTTTGGTATTTGATAGGCAGTAGAAGAGAATTTTTTTGTGACTTGTGAATCCAGTTTTCAATTATTTTTGACACTATTTTAATACGAGAGACAAGAAAAAATAGTCAAAGATGTATATTCGACTTGCCATATAGCAATTATGTAGTGACTAGTGATTATATATTGGGACAAAATGAATCCACAAATTATGTGGATAGTAAAAAGGGTTTTTTGCTGGTGTGATTCACATCTATTTAACTTTGCAAGCGTTTGTTATGTACTGAATTTTCAGAAATAAGAACAGTAGGCAAAATTTGTATTTCAGTGCTCTACATTTGAGAAGATACAAATGAAATTTTGAACAAGTTTATATGATCAAGTATTATGAAAAAAAGGGTTGTTTGCTGGTGTGCTTCACATCTATTTAGCTTTGCAAGAGTTTGTTATGTAATGAATTTTCAGAAATAAGAACAGTAGGAAAAATTTGTATTTCAGTGGTCTACATTTGAGAAGATAAATTTATTTTGTTCATTTGTACTGAATTTTCAGAAATAAGAACACATGAAAGTGCTCTACATTTCTCACAAAATTTGTATTTCAGTGCTTCACGTGCACCAAAATGAAAAGTAGCCATGCCATGCACATAAGTATGCTTGTTTCCAAGGTTCAATATAAGTATATAACATGTGACAAAGAAGTTGTCATAGTTACAAATCTGTAAATTTTAAAACAAGCCAGCTTTTGAATTACAACAATTTACATAGAGAAAATGCAATAGATTTCATTTATATGGAAACATATGTCTCTAGAAATTTGGAATGCACACTGCAGATAATTTTGTTCTGTTGTTGAGACAGTAAAACTGTAACCTCTATTAAACTTTCAAAGTTTCTATCAAAACTTAGTAGCAGAGTGTCTAGTAGCAAACCTAAGTGCTAGTATTGTGAACAATTTCATCAATGAGCACATTGCCTTGAAACTTAGGGGCACTTGAAAGCATATCAGACTTAGTCCTAAGATAGTCTAAATACAGATGCAGACCAGAGAGATAGTCTCTTGGTTGACCAATGTCCATAAAAAAACCAGCCAAAACCATTGCATAAAGCTGATTTTTCTCAGCAATTCTGGGGAAAATATCTTTTTCAATTGATGTGGGTTTCAGTTCTATTCTGTCAAAAACACTTGGGTTCAAAAGGTAAATCCTTGCATTGATCTTGTTTCCTACACACATCTGGGGCTTCTCAACAAATGTCTTCACTCTTCTAGTCTCCTCATCAAACACCACTACACCATATTTAGATGGCTCATCCACCTGTACAAGTAATGAAATTGAAGTACATGAGATATAATCATATATAAGATACAAAAGGAATAATGGGAACCATAGTGAGCTTGACCTCCTCAACATGATATGAGATGCAAGATGTTATTCTCAGCTTCATCCACCCATTGGTGTTAGGGCATACAAAATTAAAAAAAGTTGCAGAAACCTCTTGTTTAAAGAAAGATGCATTAAATATTTTCATCATGAATCTAATAGAAACAAATTTTTTAATGAAATACAAAGGGAAGAATCAATGGATATTATCAGATCTTGTATTGGTCACAAAGTGGTGGATGATGGCACAGTCATTCCTTTCACTTCCACTTCAAGCATTGATACAAATATGTGACAGTGCTAGTCCCTTCTCTTGGTTTCTAACATTGTTCTTCATGTTTCCTAGAAGGCAATTTGTACATGTACATGGGTCTTATAGTTTGTATTTACCCGCTACCACTGTTCTACAATGTTTACCATGTTTACATTGTTTTGGCATCTGTATTTAGCTACGGTTTCAGTCCCTGGGGTTCTGTGTAGCCTAGTTTCTTTCTATTCTATTGGATGCAATGCAAGTCCCAATGACCTACTTTGGCCATTTGTGGGCATTGATACAATTTATTATTTCTTTCTTTCCTCTAAGTCATTTTGTGTTGTGGCTGCTGTCAGTTATCTAATGAATTGGCTTACAGTTCATAAAATTTTGAGACAGAAGTCATAGGTTCATGTATCAACGACAATGGTGGTATGAACGTTTGTTCACAGAAAAAGAAAAAAGAAAAAAAAGAGAGTTGTATTTAGAAGAGTGAAATTCAAAATCAAACATGTATAGAGATATTATTTTGTTTTCATTTAATGTTGGGAAGTTAACATTCAAAGTTCTAGCAATACTCCTTGTGCATTTTGACACTTTAATTAGGTAGAGAATGCACTATTGTGAATTTAATTTGTGCACAAAAAGCATGATTAATAATTTAGTTGAAGGCCTTCGGCATATTTGGGATAGTTTCTTGGTTCTCATGATGGAATTGAGCTGAGAAATATCACTACAAAAAGCATTGTTGTAAAGAATGATTAATTATCAAATTAGACACATTGCCTTTTCTGTCGTATTTTACAAATAGTTTAGTTGCAAAGTGAAAGGGTGCTTGACTGGTATATATTCATTTCCTTGTGTTTACCAATATAGTGTTTTCCATTTTTATTTTGGGAGTATTTTCTTCTTCAAGCTTGATCTCTTGGGCCTTCCTTTTGCTGGTGTTTTTAGACATACGTGATTTGACATTCCTTTGCACAAGGGTAAAGTACAGTTCCCTAGTTGTTGCTAGTACAACGGGGAATGTAATCCCTGCTTTCACCTTTATATTGTCCATTGTTTTCAGGTATTGATTTAATCTAAATTTAATATTGTCTATACTATTTTTTTTTTAGATTTGTCTTCGTATTCCGAACTTGCATATTGTCTATACCTTAATCTAACTTGCAAACGTTTTATGAATATGTCAGATTTTCTAGCACCAAAAATGGCAATTTCCTTATAGTTTGAAATGTTATTTCATTATGATTTAAAAACAATCATAAGACATAAGGTCCATGTGCTTTACAACAAGCAATAGAAACAACCTTCCATTTTAATAAAATTTGTTGCATGTATTGGTTTTTGCACTATTGTGTGTTCATTTCATATTGACTTGTTTCAACTGTGCTACCTGGAAACAAGAATTAGACAATGTACCTTCCCTTTCCTCCACTTGTAGTTGCATATGCTCTTGTTGGAAATGTAATTTTTACCCACTGATGCTTTTTTGCACTCCTGTTTTTTTCATTACTTTTGGGCTTAGCATACTTTCTATTTACACATTACAAACTTTTGTATGGATAGCAACATTGACCCTATATGACTATAAACATTTTTTTGCAAAATCAAATTTTTAGCAATAGTAAATAGCTAATAAATAGGAGCATTTTTCACTTGCAGGTCTTTGGCAGTCTTTGTTGGTGGTCAAATGGATAAGAGACAAAGACCCCATTGATGAAACTCAACATTTTATGAACAATCCATAGGCTGTTTTTGTAAAAGCTATCAGAATTTTATTTTGTTTTGACATGTATACAACTTTATATATTATGCTAGCATAAATGCTCTTGTATTTTTCCTATGGATTGATACTTTGATAAACCATTTGACATTTCATCCTTTTACTATGGTAGATCCAACTTGTTAGAATTCAAACTAGAGCATTTACAAGTTGTGGATCCTTTTATGTCTAAAGGGGTTTGGGCATATCTTGGTTATGGTAAAAGATAATATGTTCATTTTGCTCCATTTCTAGATCTGGCAAAACAAATTTTGTATCAGGTATATAACCCAAGTATTTCATTTGCTGGCTTAATTCTTCGAATGCCAGCTTTCTGTGGTCCCAATTCAAAAAGATTCTCAGCTGCACACTTGTCTAGATCCACAATAGTATGAACTCTGCAGGCACCAAGCAAGGCTACCCACACAACTGCAGGTGGTTCCAGTGACATTTTATTGATAAAGTCATATGTCTGATTGATCATTCCATAATGACCTAGAAGGCTAGAATATAAACCATGCAAGCATAGTGGCTGGGCACCGGTGTGATGTGATAACCCAAAATCATGGACTGAAAGCAATTTCAGCCTTCATCTATCAGGCTAGTTTGGCTACATGCAAACACAACACTAAGAAAGGTGATTTCATTTGGAATGGTGCCCATCTTTTTCATTTAGTGTAAGAGTTGGAGAGCTTCCTTTGCATGCCCATGTTGAGCATATTCTGGCAGCATTGCATTCCATGAAACCACATCCCTTTTAGGCATTTTTTCAAACAGCTGAAAAGTATCTTCACTTCCACATTTACCATACATTGTAATGACTAATGAGAGAATTCCCCACAAAGAAGTCATTCTCAAAACTTGCTTTGATTACTTGGGCTTGAATCTGCTTTATTTGTTTCAGTGTTTCCAGGTCAACACATGAACTAAGAACACTGGTGAAGGTGGACTGGTTTAGTTTCTCACCTTCCTACAACATATGAGTGAATAATTTTAGAGCCTACTTGCCATTCGCAGTACATAACTTCTTTCCTCTCTTGAATTTATTTTAAAGTTTGAAGAGTTGGAAATATTAATATTCCCATTGTGTGGCAGGTGGATGCACAATAATGGCTACTAAGAAAATGAACAAGAAAAGATGCATGGATGCAGAATTCTCTAATGTGCCCAAAAGTAAAAGAAAGACTGCCAAGAAAATGTCAAAGGAATTCAATTCACGTCACGAAGATGAAAAGGAGAAGAAAATACCAATCCAAAGAGAAATCTTTCATGCAACTGACCTGAAGAAGAATACCAAAAGAGAAGATTGTTCAAATTGTTCCTTAATGTCCAAGAAAACAGTTACCTGCGAGTCCTTAAGGAAAGTAGTTAATAAATTATACTGCCAAGTATCTAATGGCCATTATCGCCCTTGCCTCCTTATGCATAAACTGGGCAAAGGCTGTGAATTATATGAAGAGGCTCTTGAATCTGTAAGAATTGAAAATTTGAGTGAAATTGCTTCCTTTTATAGAATTTTAGGTGCAGTGAATTGGGTATGGGGAAAAGTTGTATGGGAGATATATATGCGTGAAGAAGAGGAAGGAAACGAGGCTTTGAAACTAATGGATAATTATTTGATGGTTGTTCAATACAGAAACTTTAAGCCAGCAATGTGGTTAAGACAGGTAGAAGATAACCTTATGAGAATCATTGACAGGGTCAATGAGTAGCTCTGTACTTATACCACATGCTTCAAGCCCATTTTGGTTGAGATGTGTGAATTGAATGGAAAATGGTTTGTATTTGTAAATGTTGTAAAAGAATTGGAACATGGGGTGTTTGTTCATGTCAAGATAGTTCATTCCCCCTTAGTTCTCACATTGAAGCAACATTTGCACTATTATCCTATATGTTCAATTTAAATTCAACCCAAACATTGTAACATGGAGATAGAGAACCATTAAAGCTTTGGGTGATAATTTTGAAAGGTGCCATCCTTGCAACCAAAAATGATGATGTTCTTAGTTACATCTTTACATTTCATATTGTATTTAATGTCATGCAGTTTTTATATTTCATTCATGTTTATGTTCCATTACATTGGATAATTTTCATTGAACATCAAAGCTTATACTCAATTTACATAATGGATTCAATATTGGCATAATTAAAATGACAAAGTTTATGCGATAGACAACACCTTGCATATGTCTTGAGGTAAAGTTTATTGTGACATTGGATAAAAGCGTGTCATTACATTCAATGATGCTCTGCCTTGGGATGAGTGTGAAGTCTATCTAGCACATGTAGTTCCCTAATGAAAACGATCTTTGATGTAATGTGTTGTCTCTTTGGAGTTGGTATAATTAAAACGACATTTTCACCTGGTAACTTCTCTGTAGAGTTGCTGAGTAGAAAATGGTTAGCTAAAGTCACTTTAGAGTTTTGTGAAAGTTGAATGTTAAGTAATTATTTTGACATTAGTGTTGAGATGTAGTCCATATAAATTACCATAAATGGCAAGAGTGTAATTGTGTCATACATTTAAAAGTTGCAATATATTTAAATTGTCTCTCTACAGTTGGTAGGTAGAAAGTAGTGAATATTATCATATGTTATCACTCTTACCATTATGAATCAGACAGACCTCATAATGGTCTCTCTAATTAAATTCATATTTTGCATTACAAAAGGGAGATTTGTAGGAAATATAGTTTGAGAATGTGGGTTTTCATAGTTCATCATAATAGTAATTAATCTTTTGGAATAACCTTGTTCAAGTTTTTGTTCCCAAAGTTTCAAGTGAAACTCCACCCAACATAATGCAGGTAATTACATGGTTAATCCACCCAACATCATGTTATCTTTATCAAGTGTTTTTGAGTGCATTTTAACTGATGAAATTATCTTCAGAATTTAAAGGAAATCATTACATAAATTGGCTTTCTAATGAAATTTTTGCTTTTACTATCATTATGCAAAATGCGAGTTTTTTAAACTATCCAAGAAAATAGTTTTAGGTACCGTAACTCATGTGAGATGGATATCTATAGATATTACATGTATATGAGACCAATGGAACAAAAAATCCATTGACCTATCCATCGGTTTGCATTTTATCACAAGCCGTAGCTCATGGCCCAAATCCATTGAGGGATAGTGGCCATTTTTCTCTTGAGGGTGAAAAAATTACACCAAGCATTACATTTGTGTTCTCTCAAATACATAAAGTGTGCTTGAGTGTAGTTTATGTGAGAATATTTCCTACAGGATTTTGAGGCAGGATTTATGTGAGAGTGCTTGAGTATAGTACATTGATTGATGATAATAATGGTAAACACATCGGAAATATTCACTACTATAAAAGGAACGAGGTCTATCTGATTCATATTCTCATATGATATCATCCTTCACCGTATTTTCATGGCTACTTCACCTCCTTGTGATTTTGGAACATAATTTCATTAACTATTTGGTAAAATGAATTTGGTTGTGTAAAGTAATGGCAAACTTGACTTGAAGACACGTTAAAGATGTGAAGTTCTAGAATGGATTGGTTTAGGAGTTCTTCCATGACTACTCATGTAAATTTTAATAAGAGTTAAAGATGCCAACATTGAAAATGTTTGGTGTATGTGTTTTTTCAAATAATACTTATATCTATATATAGTCAAGGGTTTATCTGTATATGGTTTGTTCTCTATATATAAGAAACTCTAAGATGAATAAAATTTTATGTATCGGTTGGATAAGCATCATGTCCTTTACAAAAGATCGCCAATCCACCTCTGTCTAAATTCTAAGTTTGTTTACTGAGTGCGATAATACATTATATGTAAATAAAATTCAATAATGCCAAGAAATACACCTCTTGTTCATTGGATTACACTGAATTGAGTTTGACATTGAATTAATAGTATCTTGACTTAATAGCTATGTTGGCCCCTTAATTAGCTTCCCTACTATTTACAAGACCTGATTTTGATTTTTTTTGTAGTTGGAGATTTAAATCACTTGATCTCTGAAACCATGAGTGGAGTGACTTGTTTCCTGAGGTTCCCTGGTTAGCTGAACTCAGTTCTCTGGAATGTTGCTGTAAACCTCATTCCATTCCCTCGTCTTCACCTCAACATGGTTGGTTTTGCTCCATTGAACTTCCAAGGCTCCCAACAATAAAGAGCACTCACTGTTTCCTGAGCTTACTCAGTAAATGTGGGATGCCAAGAACATCATGAGGAGGGTGAGTTGGATGACAAGGAATCACTTAAAATACAAACTTAACTCATATTTTTTTTCCTTATTGCGTTTCACATAATGTTGTGATTTTACATGAAGGAAAACAAACTTATTTTGTGCAAATTGACGAAAATAAGTTCTTAAAATTGCAAACACAATAGAAGTATGACCATAAAAAGCTTGATCAACTATTGCAATTGAAACATAGAGTAGATTGGCAAAGCAATTCGACGTTTGAATGAAGATGGCAAGTGGATTTCAATAATGTTTTGTAAACTTCATCTATTGTTCATAGGGTTGTTGCTACTAAAACAATATGGAGTTTTTTTTACTTATTTCTATATATAGAGGACAACCAACTAACCATTTCCATTTCCATGTATTTTATATAGTACGCTCTTTTAATTTGACTCTTAATTCTTAGGAAAATTTTGCATTTAGCTACTCACTGGTGTAGTGAAAGTTCTACTTGATATCCAAAAAACAACGGAGAGAACTTTTGTGATGTTAAGATAAAAGTAATCTAGTCAAGGATAATCCCAATAGCTGTTTATCTTGAAACAAAATCAACAGTCATCCATGTCATTGAATTCCACAACCAATATAACTCCAAATATTACTATGTCAAAAGTTATTTAGTACTAAAACATTATAGTGAGAGTGTGTTGTGTTCAATCTATGCAGTCCAAAATAGGTTTGAATGATATGTCAGATACTGCAATATAATCCCAAAGCCAGATATTGCAATATAATTTGGCCAAACTACTTTTCATTGTGCTCTTTTTCTCTTGGCGTTTTTTTTCTTCCCAAGATAGAGTAGTACAAGAAAAGTGTAGATATGAAGATTACATTTATTGCCTTCTTTATAGAATAGTATTTTCTTTTCTTCTATAGCCAAATATTCAATGATGGTAGGAATAGGAATACAATAGCTGAAAAAAATAGACAATCCATTTTGGAAAAAGGAGAAGGTAGTAAAGTAATAGCTATACAAAGTAGAGCTGTAAAGGAGCTGGAATGTAACTTTATGGAGTATGTGGCTGCAAAGACTTTGAAGAAAGAAAGGTCTCTTCTTGTATTCTACGTTGCACATAGGGACTATCTTTTCATTCGAGAATACCTACAAAAGGAAAAAGGTGGAGATATGCGAAGGCCTGACAAAGATTTGCAGTGGATGTAAGGCCTTGTCGGTCAATGTTGCCAATATCTATTGTTTCATTTTGCAGAGTCATCCCTTGTGCTTTATGTATTGTTAAACCCCATGCCATTCGAAGTGGTACTTGCCTTCGTGTACCCCTTGTGATAGGAGGGATGGGGACATAATTTGGATTGGAAGAATCCCATGGGGGGCCTTTGTAGTGGAGAAAGTCAATTACAACATAATATGGCAATGTAGGCGGTTGATCGTTGGAGTTGTAGACAATTGCAATAACTTTCCCAAGTGAGCTGTTTACAAGGCCTGCGAAGACACACAAATTGGCTGTCAACATGACTTGTTGACCAATTGCTAGTAGAACCTTGAATGGAAGTTGTTCATCATCTACTGAGGTTTGCACATGTTGTTTATTTTGCTCTGCAAAGCAATGCGCAATTGACATGTTAAGGTGTTTTAGCATTTTCTTGTTGTGCAATTCAACAGAGCTATTAGTTGCGTACAAATGAGTGCAATTGTCAAATGTATGATTCTCTTCATGTGAAAGGGATGAGGTTGTCCTTGACATGAGGAGAGTCCAATCTTTAAGAGTCGGTGTTGCATTTCGGAGATTGATGAGGAGTTGACAGATGGAAACTTGAGAAGGGGTGTTGCCTTGTTATCGAAAGATGGTTGAAAGAGTGACAAAAGTGTCAAATGTGTGCCAGAGAGAATTCCTTCGAGATGTACCAACATACATGGGGATGTCCTTTACAGGGGGAAGTTGTCCAAAATCACCAAGGAAGATGATGGAGCAACCACCAAAGGGGGTTGTACGTTGGTAAGGGAATGCTTGATGTAATCGATCATCCATTTGGGATAGCATTTTTGGGCCAACGAAACTCATTTCGTCAATGGTGATGTGTCGAATATGGCGGAATTGTTCTTGGAAGGTCGAAAGGGATTTCCCTTCAAGAGGGTGCATCTCAACAATGGGAATGCGAAGAGAAGAATGTATTGTCAGCGCATGTATGTTAAATGTAGCAATACCAGTGGGATCAAGGAGAATCAAGGGGGAAGGGTTGTCGCCAGAGACATGTTGGAGTGCGGATCTAATGCAAGAAATCAGGAAAGACTTCCTATTCCTGCTGTGCCTTGAATGACCATTCTGAGTGGGGGAGGCCTTGTAGCATTTTTGGAGTGTGCGAGGATAAGGTCAAAGGCCATGCGTTGTGTGGGAGACAAGGAGGCAGGAGAACATGAAGATGAAAAGGTTTCTTGGTGTACTTGGGAGGACAATCACGTGAGGTCAATGAATGATATGGCTGTTGCATGCATGTGTGAAGCAATATGGTTTTCGGTCCAATTATGTTATTTATCAAAGTCACGATGACCAAGCATGTCAAGGTCATCAACATAGAGGTTGTTTCTAGGGCGGAGTTGAGAAAGGAGTTCCCATTCATCCATGGTAGGGGCTAAGGGAAAGTGGTTGGAAGCAGAAGTAGAGTCATCGGAGGGAGGTGTATTGGGGTCTTCTGGAAAACGATCAACATGCCATGCAATGTATGTGTCTTTAATGCAAATCCAATTAGAAGTTATGGCCAATTCTGTGGATCCAATGTCATCGTGGAGGGTGTGAAAAGGTTTGTATAGGAGGAGCTCAATCCAACAAAAGGAAACAAAGGAATCTTCAGTAAAGGGTGGACTGGTAGTGAAGCGAGGAAAGACACGAACAATTTTGGGAGGGTAGTTTGGTTTCCATTGAGAGTGCTTTCTACAAGATGAGTATGACCAAGAGCGTGCAACTTCAAGAAGGTTAAGATGTTCGAGTGTAGGGGGTTGTTTTATGTATGCAAAAATGAATGTGGGTATTGGTGGGGTGTCAAGAGAGTCATTGGAAATACGTTGGAAAACACTTTGGCTAACATTCAAGGATAGAAAGGAACAACTGCAAAGACAAAGAGGTAGCTTTTGGAGCATGTGGCAAGTTTCTTGTGCTCCAATGTATCGATCTGCAACAGTTTCTGACAAGAAGCGTCTTATTGGTTGAAGGACAGGGACATCATGTGGAGTTGCAGATGCAAGACGAGAAAGAAGTGCATGGTAGGTCTTTGATTTGGGCTCTGCCTTTGCTGCATATTTTGAAATATATTTGAGTACAACATGTCTAGAGAGAACAGGTTGGAAATCAACATTAGCTCGCCAAATTGAGAGCTTGGTATGGTTGTGAATATTTAGGAGGGCATCGTTCCTTGCAAGGTTGTATGTTTTTCGGCCATTTGCATCAATGAATAAGGAAGAGGTAGGTTGTAGATCAAATGGAAATCCGTAACGGCATTGAAGAGATGATCCTTTTTTGCGGAGGCAAGAATATTCTGAACATTTTGTGTGCCTTTGGACACAATTAACAAGGTCTTCATAGTCATGCAAGTGATCAGTTGCAAGTATGGAATGTGATCCAATGGTGCATGGATCATTTATAGTAGAGGCTTGGAAGGATGGGGTTTGAAGATGGTTGACGCGAGGATTCCATGTTGTAACAAACTTGTCAAAGTATTGTTTTGCATCTTCAACCTTGGCAGCATCTCCCCAGTCTAATGTGTCCACATTGGGTGCATTGTCCAGCCATAAGAATCCATGTATATGCACAGATCCCCTGTGTTTCCATTGTTAGGAACCCATGTTTTTACTTTATTAGTGTATTGTTGTTGGACGCATATGCTTTGTAAGTCGTCCCGTAGTATTTGTTGATCCATAGTTTGTGTTATTGTTGTTTGGCGCATATGCTTTGTAAGTCTCTTGTAGTATTTTTGATCCATAGTTTGTATTGGCCCATGGTTTTGACCCATAGTATTGGTGCCTAGACTTAGTATATAAGTGTGTGTTGAGGCCTATGAAGGCACCGTGAAGTTATTTGTATTGAGCTTGCTCAAAGGAGGATTCCCCCTCGAAGTGGCCTGTGATCAATATAAAAGTGGTTCTGAGTTATGTTATTTTTGCTATTTCATGTGTTTACATTAATTACTTATTGCAGGATCATCACATCTAGTATCAGAGCACTTTCTTGGGCTCGTTGGGTGGAATTTCTGCCAAATTTTTTTTTCTCATTTGTTGCAAGTTCGGATCTGGGAATAATCTATATCCACTTAACTGTGGGAAGTACTTGGGCATAAGCCCTAAAAATCATTGTGAGGAGTACCACAGGAACCCCAAAGTAGCTAGCCCATTGAGAGGACCTGCCAGCGAAAAGGGAAACGACCCCTATTTGATTGACTAGTTCCCACCCGTGAGGTAAACCAATAGCTGTCGTTTTTGGCAAAGCGTTTATCAGTTTTACCTGAGCAGTGGAGTGAGGGTTACTTCCCCAATACGCAAGTCGTCAGACAACATTGGTGGCCGAGTGAAACCCTTGAACTGTTAGGAAGCCGCACATACCTGGGGTCCATATCTATTTTCAGCTGAACTGTTGCCGATCGCTGTTGTGCCGTTTAAGATCCAGCCATTTTCGATTCATTCTGAAATCCATTCCAGATCCAGTCGTTTCAGATCTATTTCGGATCCAGCTGTTTTCGATCCCTTCGGAACCGTTTCAGATCCCTTTGTTTCTGATCACTTCCGCGTTGTTGCAGATCTATCTATTTCAGATCCCTTCCGCGCCGCAGCCACTCCATTTTGAAAAAAAAAAAACCAGTTTTTTCTCCATATCTCCCTTGTTTTCACTCCGTTTCCCTTGAAACTTTTCGGGAACCCCTGTAATCCCATTCTGCATATTTCATTCCTGAGAACCCTATCCCAAATTCCACTTCTTAAAGACCAAAATCCCACATTTGTCTATTTTTAGGGTTTGCCATAAATTTTTCAAATTTCACCCAATTGCCTTCAAATTTTACCACCAAGTTCCTTTCCTAATTTTGCTTCTTTGTCCCTCTCTGCCGAATTTTCTCATTCTTTCACCCCGCTTCTGAAATCCCCATTTTTTACTTCCCTATCCATCAGAAAGTGTCCAGAACTTACTCAAACCCCAATTACCCATCCAAGTTTTTCCCAAATCCAAATTTTCCTTTACTAAAGAAGCTTTTGTTTGTGTTTTTCTATCCATTCCCCCCCCCCCAAAAAAAAAATCTCATGGTTATGGTTGTCACCCGCGCAGGAGCAAAAACCATGGAGGAAGCACTTGTAGCCATCCAAACCAAACTCCAAGATCTGGATGAAAAATTTCTCAGCCTCCATCTTCAGCATTCAGCCATGAACAATAATCGACAACAAGAATCTCCTGCAGCCAATGGGTTCTCTTCTTCCAGTAATTTTCGTGGTCCAAAGCTTGAATTTCCTCGCTTCAACGGTACTGATCCGACTGGATGGATATATCGTGCAGATCAGTATTTCAACCTTCATAATACTTTTGATGTTCAAAAAGTTCCACTTGCATCCTTTCATTTGGAATGGGAAGCCCTTCAATGGTACCGTTGGTACATCAAGGCTCATCATGAGCCAAAATGGACAGGTTTTTTCCAACTCATTTTGCAACGATTTGGTCCTAGTGCTTTTGATGACTTCACCGGAGCACTCACTAAACTTCGTCAAAGTGGCACTGTGAGAGAGTATCGAAAAGAATTTGAGAAACAGGCCAATCAAACAGAAGGATTGTCTGATGAATTCTACCAGAGTTGTTTTATCAGTGGTCTTAAGGATGAAATCCGGTCAGAGGTCAAAATGTTCTGTCCCAACACAATGATGGAAGCCCTGGGGTTGGCTAAGTTGGCAAAAGACAAGATTGTAGCCCAACAACGCTCCAAACCCTCTTTTATTCCCTTCCAAAATATGGCTTCTCAACGACTTCCCATCCCACCAGCTCCTCGACCAACTGCTATCAAGCATTTGTCTGAAACAGAGATGCAGGCACGCAGAGAAAAAGGGATCTGTTATAATTGTGATGAGAAATTCACTCGGGGACATAAATGTGTTAAGCAAAAGCTCTATCTCTTGGATATGGATTCTCTGCCTGCCTCTAAAATTGGTGAAGAAGGTCCAAATACAATGGATGATCAGGTTGACATTCCAGAGTTGCCTATTGACCCCCCATCTCAGGACGACCAACCAGAGATATCTATCAATGCTTTATCCGGCGTCACCACCCCCCAAACAATGCGGGTCAGGGGTTACTTCAAGAAGATTCCTCTTACAATACTCATTGATTATGGCAGCACACATAACTTCATTGACCCTTGAATCGCCAAACAGGCTGATTGTTTTATCCATCCTTGCTCCAACTTTGAAGTCATGGTTGCCAATGGGGGCACCTTACCTTGCAAGGGAAAGTGTCACAATGTGAGTATCTCTTTGGAAGATTATAACCTACGCTCTGACATGTTTGCCTTGTCTTTAGGTGGATGTGATGTGGTTTTGGGAGTTCAATGGTTATGCACACTTGGCCCCATCTTATGGGATTTCGTTGAACTTTGGATGCAGTTTTCCGTTAATGGGACACAACACAAATTTACAGGCTTACAACCAGGGTCTCTCCGCATCATCAGTTCACATTGCCTGGAAGATATCCTTAAGAGGAATTCACATGGTGTCATTGCTCATATCCATTCCATTCAGATGCACCCACCAACTTCCTCCACTACTTCCTTGGATATATATGTAGGTGTATTTGCTGCACCAGTGGGCTTGCCGCCTTCACGAGACCTTTTTGGTAAGCATTTCGCTGCATCTACATCTTAGCAGGACATGATGGCTATTTTGCATGCAGTACAGAAGTGGAATCCATCCCTATTGGGGAATTATTTCTGCATCAAGACTGATCTCCCGAGTTTGGAAAATTTCCTGGAACAGTGGGTCTCCTCCCCAGCACACCTGAAGATGATGATGATGATGGAGATGTTGATGAGGAAGGGGGAGATGACAATGATGATGAAGATGTTGTTGATGATGATGATGGTGATGATGATGAAGATGTTGATGATGATGGTGAGGGTGATGAAGATGATGATGATGATGATGATGAATAAGAAGATGGTGATGATGGAGATGTTGATGAGGAACCTAGAGATGACAATGATGATGAAGATAGTGATGCTGATGATGATGGTCATGGTGATGAAGATGATGATGATGATGATGATGATGATGAAGATGATGATGATGGAGATGTTGATGAGGAAGGGGGAGATGACAATGATGATGAAGATATTGTTGAAGATGATGATGATGGATATGTTGATGAGGAAGGGGGAGATGACAATGATGATGAAGATGTTGTTGTTGATGACGATGGTTATGATGATGATGGAAATGATGATGAAGATGTTGATAACGATGGTGAGGGTGATGAAGATGATGATGATGATGTTGATGAAGAAGAAGATGATGATGATGGAGATGTTGATGAGGTATCTAGAGATGACAATGATGATGAAGATGTTGATGATGATGGTGATGCTGATGATGATGTTGATGATGATGGTCATGGTGATGAAGATTGTAAAATTAGTCACAGCAGATCTAATGAACAAGTAAATCAATCACAACAGATGAACATAGAAAATATGGTGCAAAACTGTGCAAAACATGCAGCAGTGCTCTCTATCCCAGAAAGGGTGAATGAATTACAATACAAACTGTCACAATGACAGAGCAATTCGAATTGCCTAAGGAGGTCATTCGAATCACTGAATGGAGTAGCTTGACTCTATCTAGGAGTCCTCATCAATCATCGGTGTTGCTCATCAATCACAACAACCAGTCATCCAGGTGTCAATCTGAGTCTAACTGAGTGTAATAAATGTAACTGAAGTGTGTAGCACTGATATAGGATCTGGAGGCTCAGTGGGGGCGCATGGGAGGCTAACTGAAGTCAGAACAAGTCACCTAATCAAACTGGAGGTCAAACGGAAGTGATACAGTCAGTCGGGATTGAAACTAGCCTCAAATCAGGGAGAATCGGAGCTAACTGAATGTAACTGAAGTGAATCTGCAGTGGTAGGTGAACAAGTGCGCCCTTCTCTGGCAGTAGGTGAGAAGAGGGCGCCTTTCAGCTTAGGAGGGCTAAAACTCTGTGGTAAGTGGCTCCCGGGTGCTAGAAGAAGGTGGATAAGGTGCTGGAGGCATCAAACTGGTGACTGGGATGCATGCCTGTGCATGCAAGATCCTGAAATAGATCATATCCTGAAATAGATCATGCAAGATCCTGAAATAGATGATGTATCCCGAAATAGATGATGTGGATATCCGAACAAAGATGATGATAATTATGATGATGATGATGATGATGATGAAGATTATGATGATGGAGATGTTGATGAGGAAGCGGGAGATGACAATGATGATGAAGATATTATTGAAGCTAATGATGATGGAGATGTTGATGAGGAAGGGGGAAATGACAATGATGATGAAGATGTTGTTGATGATGATGATGGTGATGATGATGAAGATGTTGATGATGATGGTGAGGGTGATGAAGATGATGATGATGATGCTAATGAAGAAGAAGATGATGATGATGGAGATGTTGATGATGAACTTAGAAATGACAATGATGATGAAGATGTTGATGATGATGAAGATGTTGATGATGATGGTGATGCTGATGATTATGTTGATGATGATGGTCATGGTGATGATGATGATGATGATGATGATGATGAGGAAGGGGGAGATGACAATGCTGATGAAGATATTGTTGAAGATGATGATGATGGTGATGGTAATGAAGAAGATGATGATGATGATGATGATGATGAAGATGATGATTATGATGGAGATGTTGATGAGGAACATAGATATGACAATGATGATGAAGATGTTGATGTTGATGATGATGGTGATGATGAAGATGTTGATGATGATGGTGATGGTGATGAGGATGATGATGATGATGATGAAGATGATGAAGATGGAGATGCTGATGAGGAACCTAGAGATGACAATGATGATGAAGATGTTGATGATGATGATGATGGTGATGATGATGAAGATGTTGATGATGATGGTGATGGTGATGAATATGAGGAGGAGGAGGAGGGTATCCACCTTCTCTTTATCTTCACAATTATCCAGGTCCCTATAGCACTCTCTCCCTTCGTTCACCCCTTAATCACTACCCCTATGTGCCTTTATCCATCACCCTTTCCCTCTCCCTCTCACCTTGTAACCCTCCATCTGTATCTCTATCCCTGGATCTATCCCTCAGGCCCTTTACCTCCCTCCCTCTATGTCGCTCTCTCTCCCTTACACCATCTTCGTCCCTGCTACCCCACTAATTCCTCCTTCCCTATCACACACACACACACACACAACCTCCCACTTTCTTTGTCGCTCACACCTCCCTCTAGTCTATATCTCTCCCCAACCATCAATCTCTCTCTCTCTCTCTCTCACACACACACACACACACACACACACACACACACACATTATGTCCCTTTCCATTCTCAAACCCATTCCCCCTCCATCCATATATGTCTCCACCTTTCTCCATCCATCCCTCACCCTACCTTCTCTCTCTCTCACCTTCTATCCCTCCATCATGTTATCTTTCCCTCTCCCTATTCTAATCTCCCCATCACTCCCTCTCTCTCTCTCACTTTATGTCTCTTCCCCCTCCTCTCATATTATCTCTCTCTCTCTCTCTCTCTCGTCACCACTCCCTGCATGTCTCCCACCAACACTTTTTGTCCCTCCCTTCCTATCTCTTTATTTCGTTCTATCCCCGTATATCTCTCGCTCCCTCTAAATCCATTCCTCCCCATTGTCCCTCTCCCTTCCTCACTCTATGTCTCTCCCCCCCCTTGTATTCTTTCTTTCTCTATCACATGCCCCTTGCCTCCATCCATCCCCCCTTGTCACTCAAGTCTCACTTTCAACTTCTAACCCTATACCTCTTCGGAACCTCTTCTACTCCTAATAGTGCTCTCAAGCTCCATTGCCCTTCACCCCTATAGCCCATCATATTCTCATTCCCTTCATCTCTCCCCACTCAAGCTTCCAACATCCTTCTATTCCCTTGACCCTTTCCCACCCCTATTAAAAATATTAACCATAGATTCCCTTTACCCTTCCCCACCCCTTCTCAAATATTAACCAAAAATTCCCTTGAGTCTTCCCCACCCCCTTTCAAGTACTAAACATATATTTTATAGTTTACATAATGCGCATGCATTATGTAGTTATATAATGCGCACGCGTTATGTAGTTATATAACGATCATGCATTATGTAGTTATATAATGCGATCGCGTTACTAAATTCTGAAAGCACGGAAATATTTTTTGAATTTAAAAAAAACGCGTACGTGTTTGTTAGAGCCTAAACCAACCCTACTCACTTGCCCGCATGTCAACCATAATCCTATGTGTATGCTTTGGAGTTTGCTTCGGTAATAGCAAACCTATGCTATGATAATGATAAACCAAAGCTAATTGGGTGTATTTATTCTAGTTTCTGGAGAAGCCTGTGCTTAGCCACCCGTTACAGTATGCTACACACAGTCATTTTTTACAAAATCTTAAACACAAATAACATTTTTTCTGCAGATTCCAAATATGTAACTTTTATTTAAAAATATTATTTTTTCCTATTTTCTTTCAATTTCTTTTGTGTCCTACGTCCTTAACTCGTGAAACACACTGTTAGTGTTTCTTCCATAACTTTTTCAATTCTTGATCATTTCAAAAAAAAAAATTATGGTGCACAAGTAGACACTAACCTCCACGTTCTATCAAAAACCCATTTCATGATTTTTGCATTAAGACTTTCAAAGTCTGCACCCACAAAAGACGTACTATTTTCGAGGTTTGATCACCTAGACAATTATAAAAAAGTTATAACATTACTAATTTAATTTTTGAAAAATAATGGCGCACTAGTGCTATATGTTCTCTACATGCATGTCGATTTTTGTAGCTTGATTCCATCATTTAGGCCCTCAAAGGCTGCACCCACAAAAACATATACCTTATCATTTGCCTAAAAAATAAAAAATGTCTGTTAGGAAAAATGGAACTTGAGATAGCTATGCAAATTTTCAATACATAAAAGTTATATATTTGGAAACATGATCCAATTTCCTACATTTCATTTTTTTTACTCAATGCAAGATATTTTGCGTAAGTATCTCAAAAAATCCAAGTAAGTTGATGGATGCTTGATTTTTCAGTTTTCTATTGCATCTAACGTGCCAAAAGTGACCCTCATTAGCTTGCACTGACCTATTAACACAAAGATTCTTCATTTAACATTGAAGAAAAAAAAAATACTTATCTATATCCAACTCATTTTGGATGATGTCCAACGAGTTAGTGTAAACCAATCTTCAATTCCAATGGAAGTTGTAGGGGAATTACAAATTATAAGGACTATTTTCCTCCCAACCAATCCAAACAGTAAGCAATGTGTGATACCCCTATGCGGAGCCCCAACTCAATTGAAATACACAATGGTTCACTCACCTAAGGGTATACGTATCAAGAATACACTCTTCCCAAGCTATGATAGTGATTGTTCAAAATATTGAACTTATACAAGAAATTGTGTGGTAAAGAGGCCTTTTGCTACAATAATACCTTTCCTCCTAGGGTTCCAGTGTGCAATAAATCCACCCCCTTTTGCTCTTTATACTATATTACCTCCATTAATGGGGTTCTTCTTAAATAATGTCAAGAAAAATTGGGATCAATACCTCTCACATGTAAGGTGCACCTCAAACCCCATGTTATGCTACTTAGAAAGTGTTGCAAGTAGTCTTCAACTTCTCTAATCACGGTCATTTCTTGGATGACAACTTCACCCTTCCCCAGCTAAGTAAAACAAAGTCCACCATCATAAAAACTCAAGTCTCTAAATAGATTTTTTTTTTCATGCTAGAATGTTAAACCCTAAGAGTACTTTATTTTTCCTCTAATAACCAAGATACTTAAATTGATTTCCTTTCACATTAATAACCAAAAACATCACATCAATTTACTTCCGTTTGACACTAATATACAAAAGAAACAATTTATTTTTCTTAATAATTAAGGATAGAAGTTTCCTTTCTCATTATTGTTTTTTCCAAAAAAGTAATTAGAATCCATAAATACATTTATGTAGAAATTAAGGTTAGAGAAATATAATTTAAGTCATGTGATAAATATTCATTAGATTATTTCTATTATCCCCTTTGGATCTTAACCTTTAATAGATTCATTAATTTTTTTCCTCACAAAGCCCTAAGACTTCAAGACTTCAGAGCTAGTTTATAGAGCCTTTTTTAATAGTATGATTAAACAATGGTAAACTCTCTTTTTTTTTCTCACAACGCCTTAAGACTAATAATAATAAAGTCATTTCTTATAATATGAAATTAGACAATGAAATATCTAACCTAAGTCAATGGAGTGGGGTTGTTCTTAATAAAGTCATTTCTTATAATATGAAATTAGACAATGAAATATCTAACCTAAGTCAATGGAGTGGGGTTGTTCTTGACATCTAACGTGATCAATGTGAGTATCATAGAAAAGGGAGAGCAACATTGTATAATTTAATTTTGCATTATCCTATTATTAAACCAACGAATTCAAAGATCATTTTAAGAATGCATATAAATCTAGGCATCTATAAAATGTCACAATATACATTAAATAGTTACTGCTTGGAAGGGGTGTTATAAAAGTACATGTTTTTTTAGATCAAATGGATATAGGTATTTTTTTACTTGGAAGGGGTGTTATAAAAGTACATGTTTTTTTAGATAAAATGGATATAGGTTTTTTTTATAAGCCTGAGAAGCTTTTAAATTGATTGTAGTTTTTTTATTTTTTAAAAACATTAAAAATTAGAAATTATATATATATATATATATATATTTTTTAAATTTATGAAATTAATAAATATAAATTAAATATATTTTTTATTGTATTAACAAAATACTTTATACTATAATATACAAAAATTATACATCATATTAAAATATAAAAAATTATATAACATTTTAAAATACAATGAATCTAAAAACATGATAAAAACCAAATTTTAAACTTATATAAAACCTTTCAAATTTAATAAACATACATTATATAAAGTATAAAAACCCAGAAAACATTCTGATATTATGATATGGCATCTCATTTTAGAGCACTATCCTAATTACCATATAAGTAAGACATGTATTACTCATTTAGTATGGTGTAAATAATATCATCGAATCGGCACCGGGTCAAAAAGAACTTTGCGTAGCTGATCCTTGACCTCCTTGTTCGTAATGGGGAAACCATCTCCGCCTTTGTACATGATTTGGGTGCTTTGTGCTAACGTATTGAAGGTATACTTCTTGCAAGGTAGTGGCACACGGGAAATGTCAATGAGGCCATTCACATGATTTAAGGCTTCTTCCACCGTACACTCAGGATGGTCTTTCAAATAACATTCTATACACGATAAATCCCCTCCATCCTTTTCGCGCTCGGTCTTCATAGTCGAAAGTGAAAAACAAATGGGAGAGCGTGAGTGATATTATATCCAAATCCTTTTACTTTATTAAAAGCTAAGAAAAAGCTTCAGTTGAAAGCCACAATTATACCTGGAAATCTCTTGCGTCGTCGACAAGTCTTGCGACGAATTCTAAGAGTTGGTGGAACCTGGAGGGAGAGTATATCTGCTCCAGGATGTCTTGTGGTAAAAGCTGACCCATTAACAGAAGCGGAATCAAATTCAGCATGCACATCCCTGAGCTCGCTGTGCCGTTCTTCATGTATTCATCAAACGTGGGGACATGTCCACTTGCTAGCCATTCAGCATCTTGCAGATAAGATCCAAGGAATCGCTCCCACTAAACAAAAATGCAAAGCAACCAGTAGAAATAAGTAGAATCTTTGGACTGATTTCAATAAGTAGAAATAAAAATGTTAATAAGCAGATAAGATACGGCATTTTTTCGTATGTAGGCTGCCATATCCCGCCCTTGCACTTTCTCAACTGCAGCAATCAATTCATTCGATGTCTTGAAGAAGAACTCGAATGTAGTTTTAATGGAGTCTGGGAGGCTCTCTATCAATGGCTTAAACAATAATAAGTAAGAGCATAAAAGGGCGTTGCGGTGGATGAGATGATTTGAATATATATCTAGCTGCTAAATTCAACAAAGTCTGTAATATATAATTTGAATTTACCGTCTCACTCCCTCTGTAAAGATTTTGAGTTGCTCCAACTTTCCGTGAGTATCGTAGAGATCATCTAGAATAGTCATCAGTGTAGTAAGTTTTGTGAAGTCGATTCTACTTCCACAAAACTCGGGCTCGAAGATTCCTGTAACCACCCAAAAGTAAAGTTCCACGTAAAGCTTCCGATAGAAATTCAGGTGGGCTATACCTGAGTCTGTGAACCACCTGTAGAATAGTACGGCACAAGGTGAGCTCTAATCATCCCCAATCAATATCATTCTCAAACTCATGATATTAAGAGAATTAAAATGTACCTTGAGATAATCTGTATCTCTTTCTGATGTGTGAACTGCAGAATATTGAAGTCCAATTTGGCCAACTCTAGAAGAAATTTGTTCATATTCGACCTTGGAGAAAAAACTAAAGTAATTAGTGTATATGCATAACAAATATTGAAGTTAATTGAAATCTTATTGACAAGGTAAGCACTTGAGCCATGAATCGTTTTGTCCATATATTTCGATAAAATTCCTTGCGTCCAATCTCGGCGGAGTGCAATGCCACGGAAACTCCAATGCGTACTTCACCTGGATAAGGCCGGAGTGAATCAAATAAAATCAAATCGAGCGTACATAGATTACAATACAGTTTAATTACCTCTTCCAAAAGGCTTTGATCGACGGGCCCGATAGCCTTCCGTCCTGCTAAAACTTGCTTTAGATAATTTGTTGCGAATGACTTGGCCTCTTCCATCACTGTTTCTCCGGGATATGAAATGTTTGAAGCTCGCAGTAATGACAACATGCATCTCACGTATTTATTATATCCTTCTGCTCCTTCTCCTTCTCCTTCTCCTTCTTCAATCGCCGAGCTAGAGAAGAACTTTCCGTTTTCATCCTTGAAATTCTCAAAGACGGCTGTTCACAATGTGTCAAATAAATTAGAGTCATACTCTGAAACACATTGTGAACAGTCGTGTTTGGGAATTTCAGGGATGAAAACGGAATGCGCGGATACGTTATATCGATGGAGTCGGAGAGCCCGGAATCCCAAAGCTGTAGTGTTGAGATCATTGATGAGGGAATCTGGTGATCCCACTCCGATGCCTCTTTCGTTCCAATATCTGCTCATCATCAGTGAGGTGTTAATGCAGGTCGAGCAATGGGTAGCTATCGGCCAGAACTGCATGCCATCAATGACTCCTATTAAAGGTAAAAAAAAATCAAATTTATGTATGATTATATATAAATGCTTAAAACCTGTAAAAGTAATCAATAGCTAATTTCATTTCAGGTTGAAAATGTCGATTAATATAAATGCTTAACCTTTGGCCAATAGTTGAAAGTGGTTTACAGAAAGTCGTAAGATCTTTCGTGGAGCTGATAATTGATATGTTGAGGCCCCATCTGGAAACCAATGGCGCTACAGAAACGAGAGCCATTACTACTTGTTTCTTGCTTCTTTTACTCGGAAAATACTTGCTTGGTCACGTAGCTATAGCTTTTCGCTGTCCTTCCTCGCCCATAAATAAAGCCCTCTAACTGTATCAATATCATAAATGGAATTTTTAATTTCCTTATTACATAAAAATAATCTAACTTTCCAAAAAAAGGTATCTTTTCAATTTCGCACAAACTTCCAAATAAATCGAATCTTTAATGAAGGACTCAAAGAAACGCGTCTTCTCAAATAATTACAAATCCTTTTGTCCAATAGAGGTTTACCAGCGAAGTTAATGATGACAATTTCTAGCGAAGGTTCCAGGCAGTGGGTCTTAATTTCAATGGGAAGGTCATTTGTTGGTGGATCTTTACAAAGATGAAGAGAAATATAAATAAGTGTACTTCAATTGAGAAGTATAAACTAAGTAAACTCTTTTTCAAAAAATGTATAAAACAAATATTTTTCATTTAATTTTTTATAATCATGCACTTTTTAATATTTATATAAAAATAGTATCTTTTTAATAAAACCTAATTTGAACACATTAATGTGTTATATATGTAATATTAATTTTACAATTCATTAAAATAACAACTATTATATTGTATTTTTTTGGGTTGGAGTACATTTCATTATACATAAAACTACTTAGACTATGCAATAACAATATTGAGGCATCCACATGATCTTATGGATAGTCTAGGACATTGTAACTAGATATAGTCTTAAAATAAAACTAGAACCATGAGAAAATTACTTACTATTAATTATGTACAAAAGGAAGCCACTAATCAAAGATATGTTATAATAAACCTACAACCAAAAAATACATATAAAACCAATCAAAAACTTAATTCAAACTAGAGATAGGGCATCCCCATTCTCAAAAACTTAATTCAAACTAGAGATAGGGCATCCCCATTCAATCCTGAGAGATGTAAGAATCATGGGCATTAGGCGCCTAGGAAAAAACAATGCATATCTCATAAAATTTAAAAAAAAATCTTCCATAACAAGGAAGTTAGCAACACTAGCATGAGAGGGGTTGGGGCATCAAATTTTGTTGTTCAACACTTGTCGCCACAGCATACAAGTATGGGATGGAGGGGAAATGGAATCAAGCCTAAAGATAAAAAAAACTTTATCAACTTCATATGGATGGTCTGTTTTCTGAAGAGGATAGACTCTTATTGAAGGAACTGCAGACAAAATTGGATGAATATTTGAGACTTGATGAAAGTACTTGGCGGCTAAAAAGCTAGGCATTGTGGGTGGAACTTGGGGATAAAAACTCAAATTTTTTCCACAAATTTTCCTCTCATCGGAGGAACATCAACACAATTTGGTCAATTGAAGATAATGAGGGCATGGATGTCAGTTATCAACAAAATTTGGAGAATATGGATGCAAATCACTTTCAGGAACTTTATAAAGACCCTATGTCTTCAAACATCGATTCACAGCCTAAGGTTATAAAACAATACCCCTGTTTTTTCTTGGCGTAAGAAGGAGAAGATATTGGAAAGTGAGTCACTTTAAAAGAGGTTGAAGATGTTCTAAAGGATTTCAAAAAAGACAAGATCCCTGGACCAGATGGTTGGTTAGTGGATCTATTTTTTCACTTCTTTGATCTAATGGGACAGGATATTCTTCAGATGGTCGAATTCTCCAGATATGAGGGATGGATGTCGGGTGGTTTGAATGTGACAATTTTAACCCTCGTACCAAAATCCAATAAACCAAAGAGTTTTAATGAGTTTTTCCTTATTGCACTGTGTAATGTGATTTACAAATTGGTTACAAAGATCATTTCAAACAAAATTAAGCCAAAAATATTCGAGTGTATGTTGAGAGAACAATTTGGTTTTTTAGATAACAGACAAATATTGGATGCAGTGGGAATCACTCGGGAAGTTTCATACTCTATCAAAATAAGGAAATAGAAATCCCTGATTCTCAAGATTGATCTTGTAAAAGAATACGTTCTAGTCAACTGGGACGTTTTACAATTTGTTCTTTTACAGATTGGATTACCTTGGAGGGTTATCAAATGGATCATGGTCTGTGTTTGTACTGCAAATTTCTCTATTTTGATAAATGGAAATCCAACCAACTTCTTCAAAAGCTACAGGGGTTTAAGACAAGGCTTCCCTTTGTCTCCATTATTTTTTTTGCTGGTCATAGAAGGCCTCAACAGAATGATAAATAATGCAAAAGTTGAAGGGAAAATCAGAGGTATCTCTTTTGGTAAGTCTTTGTCCATGTCACACCAACTCTTTGTTGACGATGTTATTCTTTTTGGACTGGCGGTTTTAGAAGAATGGAAGTCTCTCTCGGACCTTATTGATACATTCTGTATTTCCACGGGGATGCAAGTAAATTTGAACAAATCTGCACTTATTATCAATCAGGAGGTGAACTCTTTGGATATGCAACTTTAGAATCGTCTGCCATATAAATGCGCTATTCTGGAAGAAGAATTTAAATATTTAGGTTACTTCATAAAACCTAATAACTATGGACTTCATGATTGGAGGTGGTTGATACATAGGTTTGAAAAGAAAATCAATATCTGGTGTATGAGATTCCTATATCTTTAGGCAACAGAATTATACTTTTGAGGACAGTTTTAAGCAGCATGTGAGTTTATTGGGCGATGTTAACTAAATTGCCATCCAAAATCCTACATCTTCTAAAAGGTTTAATGTTTAGGTTTATGTGGTCAGCCAATATTGATGGAGGGCATTATCACTTGACAAATTGGGAATTCTTATCTCTCCCAAAGAAATGGGGCAGATGGAATATCAAATAGATCTTCTGGTTCAATTCAACATTACTTCCCAAGAGTTGTTGGTGGGATCTTATGGGGAATAATATGTGGTCCAATTTATCGCATGTTAAATATATCAAAATGGATATTTATAAATGGGTCAGAAATCCTTTAGGTAAATATCAGAATGCATCCTATATCTGGAAAGGTTTCATGAAAGTTCTCCCTTGGATCTATAGTAACTTATCTTGGCAGGTCGGTAATGGTGAAGATAATGTTGTTGGAACCAATCCCAATGTGGGGATGGACACCAAATCTACACTGTCTAGGGATCTTAGATCTCTGTTCACGGAGTATGGGCTCATTACCTTAAACCAATTCAAAAGATCCAAACGCCTCATTCCTGATCCTTCTTATTGGCTAACAGTCTCTGATCTGGGTTTGGAGGGAAGATGGGCATGTGAGTGGAACCATTACATCATTTTGCTGCAACTAAATGGTATCCAACTAACTGAGGCAAGCGATTCATCGATCTGGACAAAAAATATTTCAACAGGACAGGTTTCGGTGAGTTTTGCATATCAAGCCATTATTGAAGAGAAGTTTGAGGGTGATTGGAAATGGTGGTACAGTCCAATTTGGAAGTGGAAGCTTCCTATAAAAATTCAGTGTTTTTGCTGGTTATGTTTTAATAATAATATTCTTACGTGGGAAAATATTCAACGTAGAGGGAAGATTGGTCCAAATGTTTGTGTTCTTTGCAAAAATTCTGGTGAATCTATCAACCATCTGTTCTTTCAATGCAACTTTTCCAATAAGTTCTGGAGCACCATAGGTAAGGATTTGAATATCACTGAGATTCAGCTTCACTCATCTTTTGATGCTCTCTATATGTGGTGGAAGCAAAAGGTTCCTTACCTTATGAACATCCCAGGGCTGGCGGCGTGGTCTATATGGAGAACACGGAATTATGCATTATACCATAATATTATTCCTGATGAGTAGCATTCTATTTTCAGATTTAGAAATCTTTTGCAGTTACACAAAAACCCTCAACCAATTTTAAAGAACTATACTCGGTAGTCGAATTGGAAATTTGGGGATATTAGAACAGTCTTTGGTTGTTTTTATGGTGCAACATCAAATCATAAGTGTGGTGCAGGCTTCCACATCATATGCGGTGAAAATATTCACTACAAGTTCAATATTTATGGAGGTTATGGAACTAACTCAAAAGCATAACTCTTGGGCCTTTGGGGTATCTTGAAGGTGGAGGTGTGGTGTGGATGGAAGAATTTTAAAATCTTTGGTGAATCTCTCTTCATCGTGAATTGGGCGAAGGATCTTTATGGCATGAAATCCATCAAACTCAAACATTGGAGTGATAGAGTTAAAGCTTTAATGGGATGGTTTCAAGATCTCACCATCGATCGCATCTACAGGGAGTACAATGACGTTGCTGATTGATTATCCAAGATGGCACTTGATGGGGAAGCAGGTGTTCTATATTGGGAAGTGTGGGAGGAAGAAATCCTCTCACACAAGGGTTTTATGTGGTTTTTTAATAATATTTCTTAAAATTTTTGGTTATGGTTGTGACTGTATATTGATTTTGGATATGGCTGTGGTCCCTTTTGATCCGTTTTTGTGACTGTATTGATACATAAGATACTTTTGAAGGATGTCTAAGCGCCGCTCTAGTAATGTACTCATAATCATATGTACTTTTTTATTTCATTTAGAAATAACAAAAGTACTAGCTTTTTTTCCGCTTGAAAAAAAATGATCACTACTAAGCATTGACTAATAAATAAATGATCGTGGATGTCAGCATCTGTATGTACAGGGATTCAATGTGAAACTACTATGTACACGGATTCAATGTGGAACTACTATGTGAATATGTTATATGTCCAGGTATTAAATGGGGAACTACTTTGGTTGTGGATGTCCGCATCCGTATGTGCAATAAATGGGGAGCAAGTGCAACTATGTCGGGGACAGGGAGTTAAAGAGGCCATGGAATTGTTGAATGAATGAAATTAAGAGGATTTCAAATAGAAGAGTTAAACATAAAAAATTAAATGGGTATATATAGAAAAATTAAATGATTCAATAAGGATCAAGTTAAAATTATAACAATAACATGCTATTTTCATCCATGATGTATGATTGGTGTGAACAATGTTGGAATTTGATAGACAAAATACCGATCATGAACTATTTTTCCTGTTTAATTTTTCATCTCCCCTCAAATAAAATGAAAGAAATTAGAAATTATAAAACGTTTATAAATGGTGTTAAAACTGTCATTTTTTACGAGTGAAAGTTTTACCAAATCTCTACCTAGGTATGAATATATCATACTTATAAAATGACATTAATGAAGTTGGGTTTTTTTATATATCATACTTATAAAATGGCATTGATGAAGTTGGGTTTTTTTAATAGAGCTGGATTTGAATCAGCTTATGCCTATTGTCCTTTGGTGATGGACTCAAATACATTGAAAGTCTATATTTATTAGACTCAAAAAAAATTAAACCATTACAGCAATTATATTATTTTAACATAAAATAATAAATAATAACTATTTACCTACTAGTACATCTACATCTACCTTAATAGTGGATGACAAATGCGGATAGGGATCATCTAAATGTTAAGAGTTCAAATGCAAAAAAATCACTAAAGAGAGGCATGCAAACAGAATAATAGTATATTATTTATTTTGTAAATCACATATACACTATTTTCGCAAAACCTAATGGTCACCACATTCTCTTTATGCTTAGATTTTTCTCATGTTTGAATATTGTTGATTTTTGTTTGGTAAGGTTGTTTATGGTCAATCATCATTAACCAAGTTTGACTATGGTTAACCATGTTTGACAATGTTTAACTCCAGTTTGAAAATAGTTTAATATGGTTGACCATATTTAACCATCATTCGCCATTATTAATGATAAGTGAAAAATATCAACATTCATCTTATTTAACTTTATATAAACATAATTTGACCATAATGTCTGGCTATACCTTCAACATGCTTGGCTATAATTTGAACATGCTTGACAATAAAACCAGCTACTTTCTTTTATATATTTCAATTTAGATTGATTTAAGAAAAATACTTGACTAAGTTAATAAAAAAACAAGTTATTCAAGTTAAAATCAATGCAAAATTGCAAAAAAATCAATGCAAAATTGCAAAATTATATTTAAAAAATAAAAACACTTTTATCAATAATTTTTACAATCATGATGACATCATTTTTAAATGGTTAAAATGTTTAGAGAAAAATAATCATAATACCAGGTCAACTAGTTGCTAGTTGCTTTGATAGAAAATAAAATTTAATAAAAAAAATTTGTAGAACTTAACTTAATTTTATGATAGATGTTTTGGAAATTTATAATTCATAAAAATATTAGTAGATAGACTATGAAAGTTAATTTTTAAATAAATATTACTTTTTAAATATTTTAAATGTTATATATTTTGAAAATTTATAATTTATAAAATAATAATAAAAAGATTTTGAAAACTTATAATTCGTAATATTATCCTAAAATACCATACAACCTAAAAAATAATTTATTTATTTTTCAGAAAGAGATCAAAATACTTTAAATGATGAATACAATCCAGATGACTAAGCCCATACACATTTAAAATCATGCGACCAAAAGACCAAACTCATATAAAATCATATTTTCATAACTCATACTATTGAATTCATTTTTTCAATATAATTTGTTCATATAATAATAATTATTACTTTACATTTGTTTGAAATCCAACAATTTAAAGATTTTATTTCTTAAAAAAAAATATTATAATTATTAAAATAATTTTATATTTTTCAATTAATTAATAAGTTATAATTTTCTTTAAAAATCTTTAAATTAATAAATACAATGTTTTTTTAAGTTAGATTATCCTTCTATTGCCAAAAAAAAATATTTACAGAGAAAACAAAATCTTCCCAACAGAGATTAAACAGGCTTGTAAATCAGAGAAGCATTTTCCCTTGAAAAGAAACGAGACTGAACCATAAAGTTTGAGAATTCTTCAGAAGTCTTAAAACATAATTATCCATGCTAACAGAGTTTGTAAAGCAGTCTTAAAACAGGAAAAAACTAGGAATAAACAGTAAAAACCTAGTGCAAAGACCATAAGCTCATTACTTAGGAGTCCCACTGGTTGAGCCTGTCTCGAAGCTCATGCCCAAACGTTTGCCAATTTACATCTACTTGCTCAGGATGCGCTGCAGGAGCAACAACATCTCGTCCTGCTGGAGCAGGATTTTCCCATGTTGCTCATCTTTCTCCACTAAGGTGCGACCCAGTATCATCTTCTGTGACCAATGCAGATCCAGGAACTTTTGATAGAGAGTGAGGCGGCCACGAGAAGAGCCAGGGTCAGGGACAAGGTCCTTAAATTCCATTTTTATCTCGTCCTCCTCAGTGCAGATTCTATCCACATCCGTTTCAACCTCTGCACGTTGAATTCTCTCTTGCACAGACCCTGGAATTTCCTTCTTATATCTCCTGCACTTATCCACTAACTGCTGCTGAAACCGAATGGGAGGAGTCATGGTTTCCTTCAGACAGAACTCGGGAAAGGTTGAGGCACGACAGGGGTTCTTCCTGGGAGGCATAGTGACTGAGGGAAGGGGAAATCCAGTCACCACAACAGACGAGCTTGAGTGACATAGAGAACTACCGTAGGATCCGACCACAAGCAAGAGGAAGATACAGGGGAATGCAGAGGTTCACAGGCACAGACACACCAGAATAAGTCCCCCACAGCCAAAGTAAACTTGGCCGTAAGAAATCCCCACCAGTCGAGGGGAGGGAGCGGAAAGGCCGAGCACAAAAGAGTCAAAAATATAGAAAAAACAAAGCAATGCCAAACCTGGTGAAGCGACAACTTACCAGGGAGGGTTAAAGTCAGGATGGTGTCTGTGAGCACAAATTCAAGTTCCTGCTGAACAGTTCGAATGCCAACCATTGTATTTAGAGTTACATGCACATCCAGAACGGTGAAGGATTTCATAAATGAGCCTCGGTCCCTTCTACAACGCTTCATAACACTAGCCAAAATCCAATAATTATTGTTCATATGGGAGATATGGTGATATCGCCACCCATCCTCCTCTATCCTAAGAGTGAGCGTCCAACGCTTGGCCATTACGTGCCATTTACGTCGACTTGAATGAGCCAACATACTTCTACAGGGGCAGAATAGTACCCGAGTGTTGGAGAATAGTCAGCCTGCAGAAGGCATGATTAACATCGGGCAGAGGGTGATGAGATGGGAGCATGAGGGTCTGGGCTTCCAACCACGTGCTCCTCCTCATCCCACCCTTCAATTCCACTATCCACCCACCGTGGGGAATTAATAAATACAATGTTATATTAAATTCCATTTTTTAATAGAATTTTGTCAATATAATAATTACTATTACTTTGAATCTTTTTAAAATCTAATCATTTAAATTTTTTTTTTTTAAATGAAATATTATAATTATTAAATTAATTTGATTAATTTTACTATTAAATACTTGTTATTATTTTCACTGCCAACTTATTAAATAAATGAATATAATTGACAATTGAGTAACACTGTTAAAAACCATAAAATATTTTTAAAAAAGTTTTAACTTATTAAAAGAGTTAGTTAAAATCCAGGGGAGGCAGGTGTGGGAGTGATTATCTTTGATCCTGGAGGAAATAAAATCATCTCCTTTGCATGGGTTTTAGGAAAGAAAACAAACAACGAATCAGAATGGCTAGCCCTGCTCCACTCCTTGGAAATCATAACAACCCTCAACGTCGGCAAACTAAATTTTTTTGGCGATTCGAGTCATGTCACCCAAAGAATGAGAACTGGGATGATAAGAAGAGGATCAAAAAGCTTCAGAATTCAAAGAAGAATCGACCTTCTCTCTCTCCCTCAAGAAACACATTACTACCACATCCTCCAGGGGAACAATTATGAAGCCGATGAAGCCGCCAATAGGGGTGTCATCCTAACTTTAGGACAAATATTATATAACAATGAAAGGGAGGACTTCAACTTTATCTCCTAACTCCAATCTTAAAACTCGTTTCAACCACTTTGGAATTTTATTTTTTTTGGAAATTCCCCTCCCTATCGTTTTGTTGAAGGCACATGGGCCTTCACGTGGACTTCACATGGTCTAATCCCCTCCTGTTAGCTCCCTCACTCCGGCTTTAATTCCCTCCTCCCCCTCGTGGTTTATATTTCTCCAATGCCATGGATTTTCCTCCTCGCTCCACTACTACCCAGCTCTCGAACGATTTGGGCAGTGTAACCTACCTAGAACTTGAAACATTTTATGTTTTGGAAAACATTACATTAAAATTTATTGTAAAGTTTTATGTTATTGACCAAGGGTGGTCAAGGATGACTGTAATTTATTATTTTTATTATTTAATAAATTAAAATAGGAGACACTCATCCAAAGAGGACTGTTGAAGAGTGTTCACTGACCCACTAGGAGGTATGAATTGGTGTAGAAGGCAATTGACAAGTGGCAGCATTTGCACTCACTTACTAGCTGTTGCAGAAGGCAACATCCCTAACAATGTGGTCATGTTCCCCAAGGAAGGTGGAACTGATTAGGTGGCTCATTAAATGATTTTAACTGGCTCAAAGACCTAGGCAGACCTATATCCATCGAATTGAACAGGAGACTCACTAGTTTTTCCTTGTGGTTTTGTTGGAAACTGTAATGTTGAGCACACAAGAGATTCGATGAGGGGGATGCTATAATGAGTTGCAGTGTAAGGACTGTAATATTTATTCTGCTGAGTTGTAGAGAGTGTTCTGTATGCAAGTCTTCATGATTGTTGAGGTCCAAAGAGATTGTTACATGCTTCTACACAGTATCTTCATCATGGTGGTTCAGTAAACAGGCTCGGGGGTCCTGAAGCAAGTAATTTTGATGCTTCTAGGAGACGGTTGGGAGGAATGGTCTTCTTTGGGTGTTTGTCCACCTACACAGTTAAACAGGTTCTGCATATGTTTTGGTTTAGTATTTTAGTTTATTTCTACGTATTTCTGCAAGTTTGTTATCAAGTTGTAATGCTACCTAAATATCTAATAGTTGTTAAATAGTAGCATATTGAACGGATAATTTATTTCTGCTTAAATGAATGAATGATTAAGATTCGAAAATTAGAATGATGAATATAAATCTTCTCTGTATTTTTCCTTTCACATTTGTGATGTACTCTAGTATAAAGAAGTTTGTTAAAACATATAGATTCGAAACGACCTCAATAATGCAAGTAGAATACTGTTCTTTACAAGATATTAAAATAGATATATAGGCTGGTAGAATCTCAATGTTTTCGTGAATGAATAATGCTAAGTACAAATTCAGTATTTATATAGCTGTAGATTATATCATAATCATCATCCTTAATTAGTATTTATATTACAATTAGAGTGCTCAAGGCAATAACATATTAATCATTATAGGCACAGTAGAATAAAAAGCCGATTTGCTTATAAACTTAGTATTATATAATAGAGCAGTACTTATATAATTAATATAAAAATACTACTATTTTATGGTTTATAGAGTAACTCTGTAATTCCTTAAATCAAATATTATCTACGCCCTATCAGTTGCAATACATTTTGTTAAAACACTATTCAACACTATAACCCTAAGACAACTCAGCTATCATCGAAAAATATTTAACAAAGGTTTATAGTATTGTTTTTTCTAAACAATGTAGACGAGAGACTGTAATAACCAGAATATAAAATCTTTATATACATATAATTTTAAAAGAAATCAATAGAACTGTAATGGAATAAAAGACTAGTATTCATTATATAGTTGATTCCAATATTTAAACCATTTGATACAAGTACTACGAAACCCTAGAACGAATTCTAGAAATAATCATAGAACTATTTTTGGCATTGTACCCATCTAATCTTTTAATTTACAAAGTTAGCATAACTATGGCTAGGGTATAACCGAAAAACATAAATATCATTTATTCCTCAATCTTAGTTTTGTCTTTTCATAAAACTGTGCAATTATACAGTTATTTCATGTGTTGCCCAGTTTCCAAACTTAATACACAAATTCTCCATTTTTCTAAACATAAACCACTAACAATTTACAATAGAGTGTTTATTTGTTCCTGGTTTATCATATTGGGATCGAATCCCGTAACCATAGCCATAATCACATTTAGGGCATTACCCTATACATATATATACAATTATATTATCATTACAACAAAAACATCTTCCAACAATGTGGAGAAAGGCTTACGCCAACACAATCGAAAGATTAATGATAGAGATATTTTTATAACATTAAGTTGTCCAAATATAATTCATCAATAATAAACAGAGCCTCAGTTCATACTTTCGCCATAGCATAAAAACGCTAACACAGTAGTAATAATAGCATCGAAGTATTTATAAAAACAAAACGACTATCATCACAACAGAGCCAACAATGACAACGATTCTTTAACCAAAAACCATAGTAGTATTTAGGGTTCATCCAAGAGCACTTTATACGAAATTATGAAGCTAGAAATAGAACAAAACCACATTCACCAAAGGAATAAATGGAAGATAGAGAATATATAATACCTCTAAAACCTTGAAGGTTAAAACCATGAAGATACATTAAACAAATACAAACTTCACCGAATACTGTAATTTCCTTTTTATTCATAAGTTGAGTGAAACTCAAAATAAGGGCTTTTTAGCTAGGAGCATTTTACAAACAGTAATGCGGCCCTGAAATGGCCATTTGGTCTTCGAAAGAAACAAGTAAACCTTAAAAACAAACCAACGTTGTAAGCGTACATATCAAAAAAGCACCATGAACAAGGATGTTCCAGGAGGCTGAGGCTTACCATGGCCTCATTTAAACCAGTGGAGTTTCCACCATTAAAGCTACCAAGATTCCACACAGTTTAAAAGACTCCTGTAAAAAACATAACATACTAAGCATTAAAATATCGAATTCATTCCTTAAAAATTAATGAAAGAATTTAAGCTAGAAACGAGCATAGCGCAGAGTCTTACCTCTTCAAGTTTCATACCACGACCATGAGCTTTATCATCAGTTTGGAAAGCTATTCCTTGAGCCATAAACTAACCAGCAATCACCTTCTGTGTGAATAAATTCCTTAACCCTGGCGGCCGAGAGCCGAGAGCAGAGCTCTCCATATGCTTTGAAATCCAAATGACAACGATACAAACCCTTTTGAAGGTAGGGTTTATGGTTCAACCATTGAGGAGTCGAAGTAGCTAGACTTCACATGGCCTCTTAAAGCCATACAACTGTCATCCACCTTGTTTCAAATATTTTCAAGCTTTTGATATAGTCCATGTTTATATTTTCGACCGGGTTTAATACCAAGAAATATAATTGCTTGAATACCCTTTTCCTTAGTTTAAATAACATGTATTTACATTTTGGATCATAACCATCGAGCCCTTAGTTAGGTGTTTTCACGCCTTGGTTCATCACCATTGAACTTTAAGCTAGGATGACCCTTCACTCTATTTATTTATGCCTTGAATCAGCTTCGAACACGATTTTGTTATGTAACTGTAGTGAAGTAAGTTTCTACTTCTCACCGAAAACAAATTGTGGTTGCATAGGCTCTCACTCTAGATATGCACAAGGGATTCGACATGCATTAGCTTGCGAAAGCTAAGTAAGCCCTGAATCTCACTGAAAGTACCTCCTTTATAAAAAAGAAACTCTTAAAGCTTTATGACTTTTATAAATACGAAAGATAGACAACAACTATAACCATCAACTAAATGTCAACATGAATACATTAAGAAATTAACTGTCACTTAATCCAGAATAAAAAGTACATAACAAACAAGAAGCAACGATCTTGTAACCTGAAGATATCAAGTGGAAAACACACTTCATAAAGTAATTCCTTTGATTACATGCGCGTTTTCAAGTAGATAGTCAAATTAAGAGTAGAACTTAAGTATATATTTGAATATTTAGATAATTATGCGTTATACAAGAATTTTATATTTTTATGAAATTTGGAGTTGTTACAGGAAGCCTCCTTCTCTCCAACCCTCTGGAATCCCTTCCTCTATCTGGTATCAACCCTCCCAGTGCTCGTCCTCTTGAGCCCTTCTCTCGTCTCGTTTCCAGTTGCAGCAGCATTGCCGGGGTGGCAGATGGGGTCGCGGCACTGAAAGCTGCCATCGCCGACTTCAAGGAGCACCTTCACCGGGTCTTCGAGGCAATATGCACTAGAATCAAACAGAACAACGAAATGGCCTCCGACATCAGGTACAATTCTTAGCAACTTACTTCCCAGGATTCCAGGATTGATGACTTAGAGAGAAATCTTTTTGAATTAATGGGAAAAGTTGATATCATCAAGGATGTAGTTTCAAACATGGCCAAAATGACCCAATGTAGCCACTACTAGGAATCCCCCACAATGAACAAGAAAATTGCAAATGATGCCTCTGTGCAGCAACATAATTAGAGATAGTTTTGCCTCTTTCAACAGGACTTTTCTCCTAGTTTCAGCTTTGAATGTATTTTTGTATACTATTAAACTTTGAGTTTGTAAGGGTTTATCCCTTCTCTACTACAGAAAGAAATGGACATCAACAGAAAAGGAGACTCATAACTAATCTGGGCATGCTTACATGTCCTATTTTGTTCTCCTTCTCTAAAGAAGGACTCCCTTTTTTCTAATGAATGGTTGTGCAAAGCCTTTTTTCGAATAGATATACATACCTTATTTATGTTTAAAAAAAAAGTTAGTTAAAATAAAGTTTAAAGTTATAAAAGTTTGACAAACTTAATTTAATAATAAGTTAATAATGTATATTATATAAAGCTTAAAGTTGATGAAAATTTGACAAATTTACTTAATAATGTATATTATATAAAAAATATAATTGATGTTACAAATAAATCTGATTACTAAATGTGGAAATTATTAATACATTTAATCAATAAAATTAATTTTATTAATACATTCACCAAATAGTCGAGTTTCAGTTTTAAAAATGAAAATAAATGTACAACAAATTGATATTTTCATACACTGCGCACATCTACTTGATTTTTGGCATTCAATAATAGATTTATGGCTTTGCGAAGCTGACAAAATTCCAAATAAATCGAATTGAATTTAACTTGCATGAATTGCCAACAAAAATGAATTCAATTAGATTTAATAGAATTTTATCAAAAATAGAAAAATAAAATGATGGATAGCGGACTCTTGACTGCTGATCCCCTTCATAATTTGTGTTGCTAATGTTTTTTACTATAATGCTTTGAAACACAATATATCATCGGTTCTTGATTTGTTTGACCATGATATTTAATGTCATAAATTTTAATTGCAACATTAAAAGATTCTATTATTAATAAAAAATCAAAATTTATTACCCATAAAAATTGAACTTTACTATGTATAATTAAAATAAAAATTAAAAGATTTCATTATTGATTAAAAATCAAAATTCATAAAAATTAAAAATAAAATAAACTAGCATTTGCCCCTATAGGGGCAAAAATGAACGTCGGTAGGAAAAGAGGAAAGTTAGAAGGAACAAAAACATAGGCTTAGGCAGCGAAGGATACTGGTAGGAAAAGAGCAATGTTTGTAACAATATATTGTAACATGTGTGGCAATGTGGTAGATCAATCGAACTCAATTGAGTTTATAGTTGTTTCCGTTTGGTAGGCCAAAGATTTTGTTCAACATTAGGACTATGATTCGATAGGGGGTCCTTAAGTGTTGGCTGTCATATTCCCTGCTACCTTTGGGTCTTAGTTGCTTGTCTGGTACCATCATCTTCTTTGCACATTCAAAATTATCTATATTGGCATGCCTCACCCAATCATCAGTAAGCATAACTTTGGAGGAAGGCAGCTTGTATGCGGTTGAAAGGTGTCCTGGTTGAAAGGAGGCGAGTCCTTCTCCATTGGCGTTTTAAATGATCCTGGTGGTTGTATCTACATGGGGCAAAATCCACCCAATCACCTCTGAGCAAGGAAACAATTATGGCTGGGTTGCTGCCTTGTGAAGGGTAGACCTCTTGATGTTTTGGTAAACCATTGATTCCTCGAGGTTTGCATATGGTATTTTTCCATCTCTGATAGCTGTGTATAGGTCACCCCATTTGAATTTTGGAGTGGCCCTTGTGATTGTTAACACCCAAAAAGTGCTCACTAGCTCATTCCCTTATTCACATGACCCATTTGTCCACTTTTCCACCATTTGAGCCTCTAAAGCCATCAAAAGGTCACCAAAAAGACCATAATACACCTTTTTCCCCTCAAAATATATATTTTTCCTCAAAAAACACAAAAAACCCTCAAAAAGGGTAAAGAATTCCCAAAAAATATTAAAAGGGAATAAAAATATTCAAAATATTCAAAAAAAGAAAAAAAGAGGGAAAAAAGAGACCTAAACCATGTTGGTCCATACCATTGGTTTCCTTAAAACCATAATGGTATTCCCCATCACCAAACACTATAAAAAGGTGATAGGGGCTCCTCACTTTCCATCCACCTTTCATCTTATCCTTATGCTGCCAAATTCCCATTGAGAGCCATTGCCTCCCATTTTGAGTTTAAAGACCCCCATTTCAGCATCTTGGAGAAGACCATTGAAGCTTGGAGCACTTCAACCTTGGAGCTGCTCAACGCCAAACATCCTCACCTTTGAGGTAATACAAAAAATCTATTATTTTTTTTACTCTTGTTCTTCCATAGATCTCTTGTTATTGATTTAGTTCTTGTTTATTTACACATGCTTATGTTAATGTTAGATTAGATTTATAATTGTTTTTGCTTTTATTCGAAGATTGCTATTACAAGTTAATAGGTGCATCCTTGCACATGCTTGGGTGAAAAACCAAGCAACAGTTTTTTGGCGACTCCACTGGGTTTCGAGCTTTAAATTTTTGCAATTTTTTGCTTTAGTTCTTTATTTTTTACTTGTTTTTACCATTCCGATTAGCAGATCTACTATACTAGGAAGCATATTCATTGCTGCCCTAGTTGTTGGCCCTTTCTATTTCCTTTAAAAGATCGAAATTTCACTTTTCGGTTTTGTTTCCGACGGCCTTTTTTCCGTTTTTGCATCGCGGCTTTTCGCCCGACAATCGCGTGGCTCATTGCGACCTCGCGGCCTTTTTACGCGCTGTAGCTTCGCGGTCTTTTTCTGCGTTGCACATTGTGGCTTCGTGGCCTTTTTCCGCGCTGCACATCGTGACTTCGCGTCTCAAACCCGCAATGCACATCGTGGCTTTTTCCCTAAAACCCGCGATGCTGTGTTTTTTCGTTCGGCCCAATTTTTAGAAATTTTTTTGCTGCATTTTTTGCCCATTTAGCCTATTTTCCAACATTATTTTTTATGCATTATTGTAGCAATAGTGAATCATTTTCTATTACATATGCTCCATTAAAATCTTTTTAAAAATTTTCAGTAAGTGAAAGAAAGGTTTTTAGCACTATGTTTAGATCATAGATTTCACTTTAGATTTGCTCAATAGTTTGCCCAAGCAAGTTCTTAAGAAATCCATTTATTTCTTGCACTTTTTCAGATATTTGCTTTCCTTTAAAAATTATTTCAAAAATCCACAGTTTTTGAATTATTTTTGTTAAAGCATTTACATTTCAGAAAAAGCCTTTATTTTTTGCAAATTGGAATCGTCTTTTTTTTCATTTGTAATCAATCGCCCAAGTGAGGAAAATTCATTTTCAGTTAAATAATCACACTTGCACCCAATTTGCCACATTTTTAATTAACTGAGCCTTAAAATCTACCTAAACTCAACCAACACTTTAACCCCACTTGGGGAACACTTGAAGAATCTTGTAGCTAGGTAGGATTGGGGGGATAGGTGTTCCAATAAAACCCCTCAATTATTTACATCTGAGACATAGTGGTTGTCTTTTAGGGTCCCAAAAATCCCTTATTATTTGTTGACACGGTTATATACCAATTTATCAGGAAGGCCTCTCCCTTAGGAGGGTTGAAGTAGCCAGACTGGTTCCGGAAGCCTGAGTGGAATACCGCTATCTATTCAGTAACTGAAGGATACCTTTTGCAGTTCTCGGTGTACCACCCATATGGGAGTACATCAATGATAGAACCAAACTGCAGATTCACCCAACCAAACATGTCATGAACGGGGTATCTTAGTAACCAATTTTTAGGATTGTCTGCCCGGTGTCCCTCTCGATAGGGGGATATCTAGCCTTTGATTCCACTACCCATATTGTCTGAATTGGATTTCATCACCTTGTAGAGGATATGTTTAGTTGAGTCATAATACCACTTTTAGTTAGGCATTTTCATGCTCTACTACCCCCCTTGGTCTAGTAAGCACCACTTTTGCTAGGAACCGTTTGATTTTTGGTATTCTGACCATTTTTCTTGATTCCTCCACTTATTATAGCATAGCTATTATAATAAGTGCTTTTGTGGTTTGTTGTTGGCCTGAGAGCCATTATTTTTTTCACACTCCCCTCCTGCACACATCATGGCATTAGGATCTTGAGTTTTTTATCTCACCACCATCCATTGGCATTTATAGACATTTCTCACCATTGAGAACTTCAGACGATCCCGCCGTTTTCAGGGTGAACCCCCTCAGTTCGGTACACTTGAATCTACACGTCATAGACGTAGAGCGTTATCCCTTGACTCCACACATCATCGGAAGAGAACCCAATCATCCGATTCTGACGCGCCTCATTTCACATCTGATTCTGAGGCTAAATCCGAACACCCTACCGAGACATCACCAACCAACCCCATGGCTGGATCACAATATGACCCCCTTTTCACCAGTGCTATTCGAGCTACATCAACAAACCCCACCACTACCGTGACAACCACAGTAGCCACACCCCCTCTAGGCATGCCTAACATAGGGGCCACACCCCCTCTAGGCATGCCCAACACAGGACCACCACCTATTTTGGGTATGCCCAAATGGGGGTCACCCCCCCTCTCATTACCACTACCCAAATCCCAGTTATTCCTGGAACCATTCCTAAACCATCTGCAACCCATGTTGCACTTGGGAGCGCAGGTCCCTCCCACACCACATTGGCTGGAGGAAACATCCCTTTCACACCTAGCATACCTTTAGGGGGCACTGAACCACTCCATAATGCTACCATTAATAGTTATGCCCCAGTGACCATGCCACACCCATCTGCCAGTCTGCCATACATGGCTAGTCTAAACTTACCAGACCTAGAAAGGTTAACCAATGACCCTATTAGACACAACCCTACATGGCCACCCATGCCCACAAAAATCCCCTCAGATATCCCAAAATTTGAAGGAAAAGTTGGGGAATATCCCCAAAACCACATCATGTCATTTCACTTATGGTGTTCCTCTAACTCCATAGTAGATGATTCCATTAGATTGAGACTTTTACAAAGAACTTTCACTGGCTCTGCAGCCAAATGGTACATTGAGCAACCACATGGGATTCACAACACATTTACATCCCTCGCCTCAACTTTCCTCCAGTTCTTTCAACTACATGTACGCTATGATGCAGGAGTGGAAATACTTTTGTCTTGTAGACAGAACACCGCTACACACATCACCGATCATATCCATGAGTAGCACAAGTGTCGTAGCCTCCGCAAGATAAAGCTTGACGATCGTATCTTTTTGGATTGGTTCCTCAAATCACTCCTCCCCCTCATAGCCAAAGATGTAGCTTCTGAACGACCCCAGTCAGAAGAAGAAGCCATCTTAAAAGCTCAGCAGTTCAATCTCATATATGCCCAGTCTGGATATCTATACACCATTTTACCTGACACCCCACGCGGTGATCCATCCCGGACTGACATGCCAGGAGCATCCCATGCCGCCGACGGTATTATCGGCTAGTTTATGGTGCAAAACAAACCTTTTACCATGATGAGTACAAATAACGGCCCCAATCTTTCGCGGGACACATCTCACTCCGGAGCTACAACTTCGTATGCTCCCATGGCCCACCCCCACCACACTCATGGTCCCTCATGCCCACCACAGTGTTATGGTCATGCACCTTCAGCCTATCCACCTCTGTTTACACCCCCTACGTATTACCATCAGCATGCCACACATGCTCCTGTTCACTCAAAAGCCCCAACGGCTTATTACCCACCACATGCAGTGCTTACTGCACCACAACCTCGAGTTGCTCGGACTTATTCTCCAAACAACAACAATGCTTCCCTCGCCAACCAAAACCCTAATAGACCACCAAAACAGGGTAAGAACCCCAATTTATGAACAAACCACCCATGTTCCATATGTAGGGTATACGACCACTACACACACAGTTGCCCCCATTTGGAGCGAACGTGCCAACTATGGTCTAATGACTCCAAACGCCAAGGGCACGCGGCACAACTAGCACCACCTCCTCAAACAAAACCCATGGTGCTGCAGAATCCTTTTCCCACACAAGGAGTGGCGAACACTGGTCCGTTGGATCCTCCTCAAGGAACCACAGCACCACAACAGCAAATCACATACGCTGCACACACAAACCAATCGATGGATTCAAGTACTCATCATCTCCTTATGATGTCATCGTCCAACATGAATCCCCAAATGCGTCGAAACCAATACGCCCCCGCTGCACCTAAAAATGTTCTCCCTATGATTGAATAACCAGTTCAGAACACACCTACATCGTTCATCTCCACAGTCAAACCCGGATTATACTCGGAATCACCTATGACTTCCACATTCCAATCCATTCCACCCCCTTTGAATATAACCGAGATATTCGATTTGTGCACCCTCTCGCATAACCCATAGGTACCAAACCAACAACCCCCTTTACTCTCGCAACCACCCTTAGTGCCAACTCACGTAGGAGCCACACCAATTCATACTATCCCATTTTTATTTCCCCCTTCAGGTGCCATTAGCACACCAGTCATGGCTACACTTAATCTCCCAGGATAAACATTAGGACTACCTGTGTGGTACCTACCTGCCCCAACCCCTCCCTCGACACCGAATGTCAGTTTACAACCGGTGCAACCCCTCAATACTTCTAACCATCCACCCCCTGGTGTAGCAAACATCTAGAACCGACCACCTCCAACAGGGGCCACTGCATCAACAACTAGTAATGCTGCCCCTGAACTCCACTACAATGGGGGCATAGGCCCACAAACCTACACCACTAGACCCACAACCCACACCGCCCCACCGACTCCCAAGTTGGCGAAGAATCCCCCAACAATACGTGCTCCCCCCAAGTGTTCTTTGTGCGACGATATAAGCCATGCTACCCATCAATGTCCACAATTATCGGCACTTCAAGAACACATGCAAATGTTGGATGATGACACTAACATACCAGTTGTCAAACTTGAACTGCCCCCTCAGCCTCGGGATAAATTGTTGCGTACTAATCACCCTTGTGCGATATGCAGTATTTACGACCATTACTCACATCACTGCCCTGATCTCCGAGATTATAGAGTAGCTCTATACGAATTGAATAATGCTGACCTAGAGATATCCCCTCCTCTCATTGAGGAAATTCATCCCCCACCATCTTCCTCCTCAGAAGATATTAACACAATTTACATGGTTTCCAATGGAGACCCCTTTGTCCGGTCCACCCCTTCCATTGATCCCTCCGACCCACATATTCAACCTTTTCAAATCAAAGAGGAAACCACATGTCCACAGCATGGGGGCAGGCCCAAAACCTTGCCTACTCATCATCATCGTGATTCTCGTCAGAGATACTGGGGGCATCCACCCCACAAGGGGAATCCCCCATCATCATATCATCACTTCAGTATGCCACCACGGCCCATAGCCTCATGGTATACCCCCCCGCCAACAGTTGCTCAATGCCCTATTGATCCCTCTCTGAGACAACATCTGCACCACATTGACACCTTTGAGTTAGGGGGAATAATAGATTACCTCGAACCTGGGATAGGGGGCGTGATCAATCATTTTGACCCTACCCCATCACCTCTATCCCAACACCTCAATGAGCCCATCATTCAAACCAACACATATGTGATCCACAATCACAAACCCCATGCACATCGCATGGGGGCAGGTCATTAACCCTGCTCACTTTTTCACATTAGTGATCTCAACCATTTTTGAGGTCATGTGTCACTTGTATATTTGAGTTGATTTGATACACATAGTATTTCACCCCTGCAGGTCATCATTTCTCCCCACCACTGCATCCTTGGCTTGGTGGGCTCACCTTTATTTGTAGCCATTTTTAAACCTAGTTATTTCCTTTGACCATTCCAGAGTCCTTATGACCTCCGTTTTTCGCACCATTTGCACCGCCGGATTCATATTTCTGTGCCCGTGATGATGCTTGAGATCATTTCTTGCTCTCACCATCATATTTTTAAGACATTTTTTCCATGCCCCTTGTCGCCTTGATTTGCGTGCCACATCGGCCTTCATCCGTTTTTGATGAGTTTTATATCGCCGGATTCAATTTTTCATGCCTGTGACGATGCTTGAGATCATTCTTCGCTCCCACCACCATATTTTTCAGGTATTTTTCCCATGCCCCTCGTCACCTCGATTTGCATGCCACATCGACCTTGGTCTGTCTTTGACGAGTCTTATATCATCGGATTCAGTTTTCCGCACTTGTGATGATGCTTGAGATCATTTCTCACTCTAACCACCATATTTTTTGGTAATTTTTCCTATGCCCCCCGTCACCTTGATTTGTGTGCCACGTCGGCCGTGGTCCGTCTTTGACGAGTCTTATATCACTGGATTTAGTTTTCCACGCTCATGATGATACTTGAGATCATTTTTCACTCTCACCCCCATAGTTTTTGGGAATTTCTCCAAAACACCCCTCATTGCCTCGGTTTGCATGCCACATCGACCGTGGTCCGTTTTTGACGATCTTTTTGTCACCGGATTTATTTTTCCGCGTTCATGACGATGCTCGAGATCATTCCTCGCTCTCACCAATACCTTTTTGTTCAGTATAATTTTATCCCTTTTTCGGGACGAGAAAGTATTTTACGAAAAATGCAATTAGGGAGTTTCTGTTAAGCTCTTTTCTGACTCCTAAAACAATGAAAAGATCGCTGAGCAACCTTGCTTCCTTTCATGCTCGCTAAAAGTATCTGAAAGGGCGTCTACCTGGTATAAGTTTACCCCTTTTCCAGACCTTGTAGATTAATTACGAAAAAGGAATACTCTAGTTACATCGGCTAGAAGAGTTCTCCATTTGCATCATTTTATGCTTTTTCGGGCCTTGGAGACTAACATATGAAAAAGAACACTAATGGAGTCTAATTACCGCTTTCAGACTCTCTAAAATTGAAAGCAACCACGAGCAATCATTTTCTTGGGCTCGTATAAATCCATAGGACGGTACTCCACCACCAATGCAGAGTCTTCTTATCGTTTTCAAACTCCTTAAAAATGAAATCACTCACGAGCATGAATAGTCCTGGGCTCACATAAATCCACAGGACAATACCATTTCAGAGCATACTTTTATCCTTTCTTGGAGCTCATTAAAACTACGAAGAAGGACCCAATGGTGCTTCTCAGCGCCACGAACAGATCATGTTTACTCATATGGAAGCTTCCCCATTTTGGTTGCCTTTGTTTAGAGCATTCTACAGTATGTCACCCTGAGAGTCCCTCTACAGCATCCATCATCTTGTCTCCCCAGAGTCACTCCAGTCTATAGTACATACCCTTGATCCCTTAAAGCTATGATCCCCACACCTACAAGTTAGTTTCCTATGCTGCCAAGTCAACCATGTCATCATGCTCTGAACAAAGGAAGTTTGAGTCCACCCACTCTATGACCCCAGTTATTTCCCATCCCCACAGTATGTCAGTCCTACCATTAGTACTATCACACTTTGGTTGTACACCTCACACTCCTATCAAGGAAACATCATTGCCTTGATAGTTGTTGGTCTCCCTTTATCGACGACAACCAAATTTATTCCAGAGGATAGACCTAGAGGTCCCTGTGCCTTGGACTCATCACCATTTATGATGAGTGCTTATGAATCATTTCGAAAGGAGTCCTCAGTGCCTCTCCAAATGATTGTTTCTCACATGCTCGACTTCAACACCTTGATTGCATTATTGAGACTCATACAGGGAATCGGTCCTTTCAGTTATTTGTTGAAGACTTCGAATATCATCCGACTCTACCACATACGAGAGTCTAATTAAGGATACAACCAGTTACATTTTCCTATGGATATTCGGGTTGCACTTGGCAACAATTTTTAGATGTTGGACACCTTCAGTTTTAGTAGTTTATCAACCCTTCTATACCTTATTCAAAATGGTTGTTTCCTTTTTCCAGTGTATCAATTTCTCAGATCAGTCATGGTATGACCATGAGTATGTCCCAGCATTGTGTCCCCTCTGGACCATTATGATGCTTATGTATTTCTTCAGGCCCCCCTTCGTGGGCCTAATTGTTATATATATGTCTTGATACGAGCATGGGTATGCCTGCCTCGTCCATAGTTAGAGATTATTCCTCATTCATTTTGAGGCCATGTAATATTTTTCAGTTTTTGCAGCTTCCAAGGGGCCATTGCGCCAGTCTCCAACCGGTCTCTTCTCTTCCCCAAACCCCAGGAAAAAGACAAAAGAACTATGATGTCTGTCGGCCATACGATGATCCCCTGCCCTCACACATCAGGGGGCAATCTGTTAACACCCAAAAAGTGCTCACTAGCTCATTCCCTTATTCACATGACCCATTTGTCCACTTTTCCACCATTTGAGCCTCTAAAGCCATCACAAGGTCACCAAAAAGACCATAATACACCTTTTCCCCTCAAACTATATATTTTTCCTCAAAAAACCCTAAAAAAGGGTCCAGAATTCCCGAAAAATATTAAAAGGGAATAAAAATATTCAAAATATTCAAAAAAAAGGAAAAAAGAGGGAAAAAGAGACATAAACCATGTTGGTCCATACCATTTGTTTCCTTAAAACCATAATGGTATTCCCCATCACCAAAAACTATAAAAAGGTGATAGGGGCTCCTCACTTTCCATCCACATTTCATCATATCCTTATGCTGCCAAATTCCCATTGAGAGCCATTGCCTCCCATTTTGAGTTTGAAGACCCCCATTTCAGCATCTTGGAGAAGAGACCATTGGAGCTTGAAGCACCTCAACCTTAGAGCTACTCAACACCAAACATCCTCACCTTTGAGGTAATACAAAAAATCTATTATTTTTTTTACTCTTGTTCTTCCATAGATCTCTTGTTATTGATTTAGTTCTTGTTTATTTACACATGCTTATGTTAATGTTAGATTAGATTTATAATTGTTTTTGCTTTTATTCGAAGATTGTTATTACAAGTTAATAGGTGCATCCTTGCACATGCTTGGTTGAAAAACCAAGCAACAGTGATGGGTTTGGTGTCTTCAAACATTGTTTCAATTAGTATAATTGGAGTTGTTTCTACGTTAGGCTCAATCTGCTTGCCCTTCTTCTTGTTGGATTTTTTAATCATACCTAATGTGAAAACATAAAGGGTGAATAGTGAGGAACTTGACATGTGTATAAGGGATATAATATTGAATATTGAGCAACTAAGAAGTGGTTAAACAACAATTGAAAGTTTATGTTGTTCGTCATAGGTATGGCATGCAAGGAAAGGCACATGGCCCTTGGCAGATTCTATTAGTGTTATAATGTCTATGCTAGAATCTTCTTTACATAACTTAGAAAAAGCAAGTTGAGAAGATTGAATGCCAAATACAATTTGGCCTACACTTAAGTGTTTGCATTGCTGAATTGCCTAAACTTTTGTTGTTGTTCTAACTATTTTTGCTTGCTCTCCTAATCACTCTTATTTATTCAAATGGAATTAATTTAGGTTGTATTGGACAATCTGAAGCACAGTATCGGCACAAAGTTTCCAAAGTGTCGACACGTCATTGCGTTTTGGCGAGTTTGTGCTGATCATGATCGACACAAACGAGAATCAGGAACTCGTAAAGCTTAAATCATTGATCATTAGGATTTATTTTTATTTACTACATAGAGGCATTAATAGCATATCCTTAGCTCGAATTCTGTGGCCTCTTATGGGTTTGGATTAGTTGGTTGTAGTTATATCTCTGGATAGTTACCTATAAATCTCGCAAAATGTCTTTGTTCTGCTTCATTGCAAACTGACACTTAGGTTCACTTAGAATCCTTGCAATGTGTTCTCTTTTGCAGGAAACTACATGTGTCATGCTCGAAGGCAATGCCATAAGATTTGGCATTCAATCTTATGGGTTGTGGCTTGCACTCTTATTTATTCAATGTCTATTAATTCAGGTTACCTATTGGAGAGAAATGTAGTGGCACAACAATTTGCTTGGAAGACATGTATAAAGTGTGTGTTATGTTAAGCAGTTTAAAGTTGAATTTTTGTGTGTTATGTTACAACTTACAACAAAATTGTGTGTTATGCTTCTAGAACTAAAATGCATCTCTACCAATATTAAGTATATGAAAATGGAGAATTTTCTAACTGTTGCATCTTTTTGGCGAGTTGCAAAATGAGCATGCGTCAAGCATGCTTGATATTTGTCGCATATTTTTTTGCAAGAATGTGATATGTCTCCAATATTACATCCAACTCGTGAATATTAAATATATGTGTGTCTTTTGTTGCACACTAACATTATTTTCTTCACATGAGATGAGAATCTTATGTGCAGTTAGTTAACTTAGGCTCATGGTGAAGTTACTTAACTTACCCTCTAGTTTAGTGAAGCGTGGAAAAGAGATGGACAGTTGGAGTACTCTGTTACTCATGGGAGCTAAAAAAGATACTGAACCAGCATTAGAGAAATGTGACCATGCATCATTACCATGGATGATGAACATGAATAGTTGCGGTGAAAATGATTTGCCTAAGTCAGCAGGGAGAATAGATTGGTAAACAGAAGGAAATGAATATATGAAAATGCTTGTTTCGCAGTATGCTAAACATAAATATTCTTTCACAGCAAAGCCATTTAATATCTGAGGAAAAGTACAAAGTTCTATGAAAACACAAGCATTACAAAATAAAAAAGTAATACTATGGGTATACCAAGATGCTATTGAAACACAAACATTATACAGGCAGAGGAGCAACATGGGCCCAGACATATAAATAAGATATCCCCATAACCTACCACAGAATGTTTTTGAAACACATTGAAGTAAATAAGGTAAAGTAGTACAAAAAGAATGTATATATGAAATTAAATATCCAAGAAGGCAATGTTTCTTTGTATTTGCTTGTGTCCTGTAGGAAAATATTCAATGACGATAGCAATAGGAATACAAGATCTAAAGAAAAATATGCAAGTTGTATTGATTTAAAGGAGAAGTTAGTAAAGTAATATCTATGGAAAGTATAGGTGCTAAGGAGCAGGAATGTAAGTATATGGAACAGGTGGTTGCAAAGATTTTGAAGCAAGTAAGGTCTCCTCTTGTATCCCGCGTTGCACATAGGGGCTGTCTTGCATTTGAGAATATCTAGAAAATGAAAAAGGTGGAGATATGCGGAGGCCTGACAAATATTTAACTCTGGATATTGCAGTGAATGTAAGGCCTTGTCATTCAATGTTGCCAATATCTATGGTTGCATTTTGCAGGGTCATCCCTTGTGGTTTATGGATTGTTAAGCCCCATGCCATTCAAAGTGGTACTTGCCTTCGTGAACCCCTTGTTATAGGACTGATGGGGACAAAATTTGGATAGGAATAATCCCATGGGGGGCCTTTGTAGTGGAGAAATTGGATTACAACATAAGATGGCAAGGTAGGTGGTTGATCGTTGGAGTTGTACACAATTGCAATAAATTTTCCAAGTGAGTTGTTAACAAGGCCTGACGAGACACATAAGTTGACTGGCAACATGACCTGTTGACCAACTTCTAGTAGAACCTTGAATGGAAGTTGCTCATCATCGATTGAGGTTTGAAGATGTTGTTTCTTTCTCTCTGCAAGGCAATGTGCAACTGGCATGTTAAGGAGTTTTAGCATTTGTTTGCTATGTAATGCAACAGAGTTATTAGTTGCGTACAAATGGGTGCATCGCTCAAATGTATTGTTCTCTTCTTGTGAAAGGGAGGAGGTTGTTCTTGACATGAGAAGGGTCCAATATTCAAGTGTCGGTGTTGCATTTCGAATATTGAGTAGGAGTTGACGAAAGGAAACTTGGGAAGGGGTGTTGCCTTGTTGTCGAAAGATGGTTGAAAGAGTGATAAAAGTGTCAAAAGTACGCTAGAGAGCATTACCTCGTGACGTCCCAACATACATGGGGATGTCTTTTACAGGGAGCAACTGTCCAAAATCACCAAGGAAGATGATGGAGCAACCAACAAAGGGGGTTGTGCGTTGGGAACGAAAGGCTTCACGTAAATGGTCATCTATACGGGTTAACATTTTTGGGCCAAGGAAACTCATTTCATCAATGATGATGTATCAGATATGGCGGAATTGTTCTTGGAAGCTTGAAAGGGAATGGCCTTCAAGAGGGCGCATCTCAACAATGGGTATGCAAAGGGCAGAATGTATTGTAAGTGCATCTATGTTAAAGGCAGCAATACCAGTTGGAGCAAGGAGGAGCAAGGGGGAAGGTTTGTTGCCAGAGGCATGTTGGAGTGCAAATTTAAGGCAATAAATTAAGTAAGACTTTCTAGTTCCTGCAGTGCCTTGAATGACCATTTTTAGTGGGGGAGGGCTTGTAGCATTTGTGGAGTGTGTGAGGACAAGATCAAAGGCCATGCATTGTGTGGGAGACAACGAGGCAGGAGAATAGGAAGATGAAGAGGTGTCTGGATGTATTTGGGGGGACAATTGAGTGAGATCAATGAATGATATAGTTGTTGCATGCATATGTGAAGGAATATGGTTTTCTGTCCAATTGTGTTCTTTGTCAAAGTCATGATTCCCAAGCATGTCAAGGTCATCGATGCAGAGGTTGTTTCTAGGGAGGAGTTCCCATTCATCCATAGTAGGGGGTAAGGTAAAGTGGTTTGGAGCAGTAGGAGAGGCATCAGACGAAGGTGTATTGGGGGATTTTGGAAAACGATCATCATGCCATGCAGTGTATGTGTCTTTAATGTGAATCCAATTAGAAGTTATGGCAAATGATGTGGATCCAATTTCATCGGGGAGGGTGCGAAAGGTTTTGTATAGGAGGAGCTCGCTCCAGCATAATGAAACAAAGGAATCTGCAGTAAAGGGTGGAATGGTAGTGAAGCGAGGAAAGACACGGACAATTTTGGGAGGGTAGATTGGTTTCCATTGGGAGTGCTTTCTACGAGGAGAGAATGACCAAGAACGTGCAACTTTAAGAAGGGTAAGGTGCTCGAGTGCAGGGGGTCGCTTCATGTATGCAAAAATAAAGGTGGGTGTTGGCGGGGTGTCAGGAGAGTCATTGGAAACACGTCGAAAAATGCTTTGGCTAACATTCAAGGATACAAAGGAGCGACTGCAAAGGGAAAGAGGGATTTTTTGGAGCATGTGGCAAGTCTCTTGTGCACCAATGTCACGATCTGCAACAGTTTCTAACAGGAATCATCTAATTGGTTGAAGGACAGGGATATCATTTGGAGTTGCATGTGCAAGACGAGAAAGAATTGCATGGTAAATTTTTTATTTGGGCTCTTCCTTTGCTGCATATTTTGAAATGTATTTGAGGACAACATGTCTAGAGAGAACAGGTTGGAAATCAACATTAGCTCTCCAAATTGAGAGCATGGCAAGGTTGTGAATGTTTAGGAGGGCATCGTTCCTTGCAAGGTTATATGTTTTGTGGCCATTTGCATCCATGAACAAACAAGAAGTAGGTTGTAGATCAAAGGGGAAGCCGTAGCGACATTGAAGAGATGATCGTTTTTTCCATAGGCAAGAAGATTCTGAACATTTTGTGTGCCTTTGAACACAATTAACAAGGTCTTCATAATCAGCCAAGTGGTTAGCTGCAAGGATGGAATGTGATCCAATGGTGCATGGATCATTTGTAGTAGAGGGTTGGAAGCATGGGGTTGTAGAATGGTTGGGTCGAGGATTCCATGCAGTAACATATTTGTCAAAGTATTTTTTTGCATCTTCGACCTTGGTAGCATCCACCCAATCTAACGTGTCCATATTGGGTGCATTTTCAAGCCATAAGAATCCATGTATATGCACAGAGCCCCTATGTTGCCATTCACACCTACATGGAAATTATAAATATTAGCAAGGTACATTTGAGGTTTTGATCAATATAGGCAACTTTGATGAGACTGTGATTTGTTACCAACCTACACCAGTAGCCTTTTGTAGAAAGACTTTTTGTAGAACCTCTTTAAGGAATATTTTGAATCTATTGTGCATGTATTGAGATGAAACATGTGGATTGGAAATAAGGTTGTGAATGCTCCATTGGTGTTGTTGATTTGAAGTGGTTGGAGCTTGTCCAGGCATCAGAGAATGCAAATCCGGCCACTTGGTATCAGCTACGCTGAGAGTGAAGAAAAATGTTGGTGTCCCTTGTTGATTGATCATGTCAGCTAGTTGACACTAGCTTTTATTCCAATAGGAACGTGTCCCAAGAAGGGTGGAGCCAAAGCGCATGACTCGTTCAATGATCTTAGCATCAGGCATGTATTGTAATTGATGTACAAGTTCTGAGATGGTTGGAGGCAATGTCTCTTCAATGTTTCGTTTGACAAATACGGAAGCAGTAGAATGGCTATGGTGGCACATCATGAGGTTATATATGTAATAACAAAACCGAGGATGTTGGCCAAATCTATTGTCATGGTATCGAAGAAGGTGCAGTGCATAATTGTCCATCCCAACCTCTTAAATGTGTGGTTGTTTAAGCATGGCAACTCCAGTGGGAAACGAGGTTGGGAAGGCCATGGAGAGGAGGCCTATTGTGTTGTACTCATTGATAGGGGAAGCATCTATTGGCGGCCAGTCAATGCAAGGTGGAGTTGGTGCATTGCTTGTGGCTAAGAAGCGTTTGATTTCATCAACCTCAGTTCCACAATTAGTTTGTGTAGATATAAAGGGGGAGGACTGTACTTCATGGGGTTCAAGGAAGCTGGGTGGTTGAACAGTAGAAGATGAGTTATGCTAAGAAAATGGGGTTTCATCGGGTGTGACATGATGAAGGAGGGATGAAATATGTACTTTGTATGGAAAATGGCAGTTTGTCTAGATTGATAGAGTTGTCTTTTTATCTTATTTTGCAAATGCCAATGAAATGTCATTATAACAAGTAGAAGATCTGCTGCATGAGGGTTTAACCTTCTCTTGCTATTGATTTGCTTAATGTATATGCACTCAGCCATTTAATTGTTTTTATCAGATTGATTAAAAAAATGGGTTATTTTTCAGTTTTCATCCATTATTAAGAAACTAAAGCTAAATGATATTATTTTGTTTGCTTACGATATTGTAGGTGGATTACCTCTTGTGATAGTTGTTATTCTTTTGAAACATATCTTTTTTGGGTGGCGGGTGTGGTGCCTACATATTGTATTCAACCTGGGCACTCTTACAGCATCAAACATGGATTTGGGGCCCTTTTCTTCATGAAAAGGGGGTGTAAACAACCTTTTAAAATCAATTATGGACATGAACAACAATGTTAGAGCCCTAAAATTCAAATCTGGGCACATGAGAAGGCGTCCTGTGCAATTCTGGGAGAAATCTAGTAAGTTGGACGATGTAAACAACAAGAGCAACCTCATATCCACCTGGGCAAATCCTTGCTCCCTATACCTATCTAATTTTCCTTTCCATTCATATATATGTTTTTATTTGTTTAATTATGACTTCATTTACGAAAATACATAGTATGGCGAGCCTTTATTTAAAATAAAATCTTAATTTTACTGATAATTTTTTTTAAAACTATTTATACAATAAAATATTAATTTTAAATAAAGTTTTGTTTTAACTATTTATACAAATATGGAGTATATATGGGATATTTTATATAATAATTATAAGGTAATGAATAGTAAACAGGTTAAGTAATGCGAATATTTTAAGCGTACACCAGGGAAAATTTAAGTAGTTAATATTTTAGGCTAAAATACTTGAGGTAAGTTCAAAGTATTATGAAACGTGGTAAGCAACATGCAAGTTAAGTTACAATTTGTAACGTGGACAACAACATGCAACACAATTTTCATCGCTTGCCACTACGTTAATTATCTGGAATAGCAATGATTTTGAGGTATCGTGGATAGCAACATGCAGCCTGTACCTTTCTAGTATGGATTGACATATTTTTGGGTTAGATGTCTTGCACATCCATAGGGATGCATTCCTTCGAAGCAATCCTTTTACAACCATTGAAGCAACACTGGGCTAGATGACGTGTGAGAAGTTGCAGGTGTGAGGAAGGCAACTGATATCCTATATTCTTGTTGAAAGAAGCTTCCCTCAGCTACAACCTTTTCTCAGCTTTGGAGGAGGCCGCATATGCAGATAAGAAGGGATTGAAGCAATTGCAGTCAAAGGGATATTTGTTGGCAGACTGGAAGATAGGCTGCAGCTACAATCTCAATGCCCATCCTAAGTGCCTCATTTCAGTGCTTTAATGAGGTCGGTGGCCTTGGTTGAATTTCCTCTTTCTTTGCTAAAACATTTCCACTATTGTGCTCGGTGATAGATATGTTAGAGATGGGACTCTCCATGTGGAAAAGCATCCCATGACAAAACAAACACATTTCAGTCCTCACAATGAAGGAGCTTTGCGACTTCCCATAGTGGGAGACAGTTTTTGGAGTTTTGTCATATGCGCCCAGCTTGCTTAGCTGTGACTTTAAAGTTTAGGGGTTGGTTTCTTCTGCTCTTCTTCTTAACCTTTAGAAGGATTTCTTGATAAGATGCAACTTCAAAGTTTAGGGCATAGCGATGTCCTTGCCACAATGAAAAGATTTAATTTGTTATATTGATAGTAAACATTAGCATTATAACTAAGCTAAAACATGTCTTTACTACAATGACATCAACGTCGATGTTGCTTTCTAACTTATAGCACAATAAATAATTGGCGAGAATGGATCTAACACATCCAGGTATATTGAATCGATCAAAAGTGTGGCAACTGCATGCTCCACCATATAACCAAATGTAGTCCTAGGTAGCAATTACAAGCATGTAGACATAATGTGAAGAATTTGGTTTACTTTGTGTAATCTATTTTTTGTTTGTTGTACTTTAATTTTAGTATCACAAATAGATGAAAAAATAAATAACTGAATATGCATTGGGATTTGTACAATATATATTAATTTTAATAATAAAAATGGTTTGCTAACAAGAAGAGCTTGGATTTCAAAGGCATTATATGAGATGGTACTGTAAAAGAGCTCAATATCTTACTCAATAATAGATTGGAGTTACTTAATATCGAATATGTCCTAAGAAAAGGGATCGAACATGCCCTCTAGAAGCTGGTACTCAATAAGCAAGCATTGCATCAGTTATTTTAGACATCTCTTACCGGAAGTTAGTAAGCCACTAAAAAATAAGCTTAAAGCATGAACGCTATCCAACACTCAAAGTAAGCCACTTAGAATAGGATTAAAGCATGAACGCTATCCAACACACAAGTAAGCCACTAAAAAATAGGCTTAAAGCACGAACTCTATCCAACACTCAAAGGCCTTTGGTATCATCAATTTTGTTAGTGGTCAATCCACCCAAAACCTATTGGAAACTGAGAAATAAATCTAAAAAGGAAATTGCAATTTAAGTTGTATCAAATGGAGTTTAAATTACACTGAATTTTGGGCCTTGCAATTTAAGTTGTATCAAATGGAGTTTAAATTACACTGAATTTTGGGCCTTTTTAAAGGCTGCACAAGCATGCTTGACCAAATGGAGAGGGGAGTTGACTTATATTTATTTGGTGTACACGAGCACAGACAAGTACAACACGAAGGGGTAATTTCATATCAGAGATCAGTGCATGGAAAAAGGTAGGTAGGATCGCTAGTGTTTTGGATAAAACTATTTATGAACAGGCAATTTCGGCAAACTGGATGGGTATCTAATCTCAAAATTGCCTCCATATATCGTTGAATAATAACTAGTTAACTATTATGAAAATAGTGTTCCACTTCGTCTGTAGCCTGAATTCGATGCAAATACTCCTCCGAAGTCAGTCCTTAATGCATATGAAATAAAAATTATTCAAAGTGGTTATTTATTATATTGAAGTTTAGATTACCAACATCTAAAATATGTTGATATTATTCAAAGTAGTTATTCATTGTTTTGAAATATTCCTACCATCATCTATTCCAAGCCCACGATTAACGAATGAAACTAATGCACGATGACTTATTCCTTCCATGAAATTCAATGATTTGAATTTTGCAACCTTCTTTCATTTTATTTGGTTAATTATGCATTTTTAAAAAGCTATTGCTTTGCATAATAAGTGTCTTTCCAAACAAGATAATTATCAACCTTCATATAATGGTAAAAATTGAAAAAATAATGAATAGAAATAATAAAACATTTAGATTACACACTCAATGGTTCTTTTTCTTAAACTATACTAAAAATAAAATTATTTATATATATAAAAACACCAACATTGACTAGAAAGTATAAACTTTAAAGTAGCAAATTAAAAAAAAAGACAAAATACAAATGCAATATAAATTTGGACTAAGTCCATTCTACCAAGTCTCATCATAGCTCAAATTGAATAACTACGTTTTAAGGTTTATACTCATTGTAACATTCTAGACCCTCCTTCGCTTGAGTACGTATTGTATAGATATATTTTCACTTCCCATTGGGTTGCAAATTGTAATTTTAGAATAAAATTTGGATAACCAAATGGATCATTGGGTTGCAAACTGCAATTTTAGAATAAAATTTTGATAACCAAATGGACTTTTAAGTAAAATGTGTTTTGGTACATCATGCATGTTTGGTAGACTATTGCCATTAATGCAAAAACAAAATCAAGCTAAAGAACTTCATACTCACTTTGTTATTGTAGTTGTTGTAGAATATTCCAAAAACAATATTGAAATGGATTTTTTTTATTTCAATAATATTTATATATATTATATTTAAACTTAAAAATTATATATTTTTATATTTATTTGAATTTAAAAATTATATACTTCTATATTTATATATTTATTTATAAAGTATAAACATATAGGTAATACCCATATGATATTGCATATCTACTTGCTTTATATATAATGTTGCCATGGATATGTTGCTCCTAGACTCTAGTTCCATTACTATATGATGTAAGCATAGAGCCTTAGTAGAAAGCCTTGGTGAAAGCCAATAGATCTAAATACCTATAATTTGCATCGATACATTTTAGTTCCATTATTATATGATGTAAGCATAGAGACTTAGTGGAAAGCCTTAGTGAAAGCCAATAGATCTAAATACCTATAATTTGCATCGATACATTTTACCTAAAAGCTAAGAATAACTCAACAAGTCTCCATTTCGTCCGAACAACAAACAAATAGTAACTCTAGTCTCTATCGTTTTAACCTATGATATCGCTATCTCTAACTAAGCGGCTAAGCATAGCTAGCTCTCTCTAGTACTATAGCAGAATCCTAGCTCTACTCGGTGGTATCCATAGAGCTCTCACCTTGGGTTGAATAATGTGCTGCCAAGGAAGGCCATAGAAAAGTAGTCATTTCCACGTAGCTCCCGACCTAATTCAGCGAGCCATATCCTAAGACCTATGAAACTTAACCTGCAAACCTCACTATAGCAGCAGCTGGATCCACTAATACAAACTATGACTATACTATGAAGGTGAAAGATGAAAAGCTTCTTGAAGACGAAAGGTGAAAGGCACATGGCTTCTTAAAGAAGAAGGGTAAGGGCACATGGATGGCCTAAGGCGGGCGTATAGGCGGCTTCTGTCATATACATAAAATACTATATCACACATAGCCAGTCAGACCCAGACCCAATAAAAAAGAAGCAACAACCGAGGCACTCCATGATTTATCTCTATGATCAGACAGAAATAGAAGCAAGCTTTTGCTTTGACGTTCAGCGCCTTCATGCTTGCTGGCTTTCATATGAACCGACGCAATTTTAAAAGAGTCGAGATTGATAACGAAACATTAAGTAATGTCAAGGCATATTCTTCGAATGGTCGTGTCCTCATTACCGTGACACGTGCATGCCAATGTTGAAATAAGCAATGTTGCGCCATCTTGCATGCATGCAAGGTGTTAAAGCTAAGGTGGAAATAGGACTAGGACGTTCTACACGGCACCACGTCATGCAGAATGAGTGAACGCTCTCCTCATGGACAAATAACAGAGATTGTATACAAAAGCAATTACAGGACCATCAGGATCAGCATACTTTGCCAAACTTTATGTAATGGTGTTTCACCTATGGCTTTTCAGAGATATATTTTATGGATTTGGCTTTTCAGAGATATATTTTATGGCTCATTTCAGACGGGGGTCACTGGAAATCCGGATTTCTTCATGCCCAGTCCTCTTGCAATGGGTACAACGCATGCACACAATGGGCAAGTTGATGAAGCCCTGAAGCTCTGTCGGAAAATTCCCACGCAGAAAACAGCCTATTGGTCTGCAATGTGAAATTCCAAGAAGAGTCTCTACTTGCTAAACATTTGAATAAGAGGAAATATCTGGGAAGTACCGTATCCGGTTTTCCAGGAGAAATCCACATAAGTACCAAGAAAGGAAAGTTCTACACCGTAGGGTACTGATGCAGTCGGAGTAGTCTGGCCTAGCTCTGACCCCCCTCGAGTGACAGAAATTTAGGCAGCCCGATATGCTTAATGCAAAACAGGTAAATCTCACAGGCATTAACATCAATATACTAATTGAAGGCATTAACATCAATATACTAATTGAATCAAACATAAAGCTCAACAATTTTAATTTCCAACAACCAATATTTGCTTTGAAAGCATATCTTCATACATGTTTTGAAATATATCCAGATTTACAAATTGTATGGGTATATAAAACTATAAAGAAAACTGAATCAGTAAACGCTGTTTAATACAGTCTTTGCATTATCTTCTTGGGTGTGACATGATGAAGGAGGGATGAAATATGTACTTTGTATGGAAAATGGCAGTTTGTCTGCATATGTTCAAAGTGTTTCATTTAGCCCCACTTTGTATAAGTGACAGCCAACGCCCTTCTCTTTTCGCTGGTTTAAGTGCGAATGTCATCTGAAATACGAAAAACATACATTTTCTCAGCTAGCTCCAAGCGTTACTGAAGGCATCCCTTGTATGTTGGCTTAGCTATTCCAATATGGAAATCAAGTATTATGAGCTTCTCAATCTGTTGCCATCCTGCGCTTGTTCAGTTGTATTTATAATATTGGTTTTGCGGGATGTCTATAAAGCGCTCAAGTGGAAGGCACCGTGGATATCGCCACAGAGTCTGGTTCTCGGCGCCCTTACTATCCAGATGCTCGGTATGAATCATGATTGATTATTCCCATATAAGCTATATGGCTGACAAAGATGTAAAAGAAGATCAAATGAGAGATTTGCTGTATAAAAATCAGTTGGTAATTGATTGCTCAAGGCTCGCCGTCTGTGTCTTCGTTAGCTATTTGATTCCCCAAATGGTCCGTTCTCGCTGGAGTAGTGTGTGGAGCGATGTTGGAGCACTGGTATTGCCTATAATGTTCCATATGGGTGTTGAGTTTTACTTCGTTTGGAAACTAAAGAAGGCACCTAGCCAATCAATATGGTTCATGGTGTCCTCATTACCCTATTCATAGCTAGTATTTTGTTGCTTCTGCTCTTGAGCTGCGCCGTCTTTGCTGGTAAAAGCATCAGTAAGGTCGTCTCTCAAAAGGTTCCTCTACCACTCTCCTGTTGTGAATCAGCTAATACTGAGAATTAGGTCATGACATGTTGGATTGTCACTCGTGCCTCCCAAACCGACTACATTATGGCCAGATCAGTTTTAAGTGCATTGGCAGGCCTACTGTCTTAGTTTCGGTTGTGATCTTAGTCATTAAATGTTCATTCATCTTGAATCAGAGCTTGAAATCAAAATCACTGTTGTTATTGAGTTTGCCTTCGTCCTAGTAGGCTCGATGGTAGTCTTAGTCAGATGGTTCAGATGGTCCAAAAAATGTGAAGGTCTTGTTTTACATGGAAGATTTTTGGACCAGAAGTATTGCTGATCTGAAAGAGGATCTCGATGCACAGTCCACAAGCAATTTGTATATGAAGAAAATAAGTCGTGGAAGAAGGCTACTACAAAAAGTTATAGTCACTTTTGTCGCAACAATTCGGCCACATACCTGCCTTATGCCCATGCGGATTTTGCTGCAGAAACTCATGGTGTACCTCAGCAAAGCCTGTTGGTTATTCTCTGAGTTTGTAATTGGAATGATCAGGCATTTGATAATGAACGGTGAAAATATTCAGTTGTTGTCTGGATCTACAGAAGCAAGAGACGGCCATGATTTTTTGAAATACAAAAAATCATAGGACTTCATACGAATGCAAGGAGAAAGGAGAATCGGCATATAGCCTGTGGCTAGCCATCCACGTGGCAGGATTCCATTCGCTCTATGAGCGAGCAATCTAATAGGACGTGGATGGTTATGCAACTCTGGTGAAACTCCTACGGCTTAAATGACACAGAAATTTGAGATAACTCACATTATAAAACCAATCTAAGAGCTCAGCTTGAGCGGCCTGCCGCCGAACGTATGCCAAATAAAAGCACAATATTCAAAACAAACCAAGAAAAGCCAAGCAACATTTAATTCAGTTGCCAGTAAAAGTAATTGACACGCTCTAGAGTACTAACCTGAAAATTTGCCAGTTAAAGTCATTGGCACGCTGTAGAGTACTCATCTGACAAAAAGAAAAGTTTTGCGGTGGAATGAAGGTCATTCATGTCTTTCTCTCAATGTATCATGTACGCTTTGATTTACCATTTATCACTCTCGGGAGATTATGTATTTACCATTTATCACTCCTTATCACGAGGGACACTTGTAGTCACGTGAAATAGAACTTCTCCAGTCAACATTTTAATACATCACGTCCTGTAATGTATATTACTAATTTACTATATACATTTATCAGCAGCGAGTCATGTGATGAGTGATATAAATTTATGAGCAGAGAGGCAAAGTACAAGAATGATATGTATATATATAACATGACAATTTTTACATCAATTAACTTGCATTAAAGGGCAAAGTACAAATGTTAGGTTCCATCTTTTCCAAAACTAAAATATTTATTTTACATGGATCCATCTTTTCCAAAACTAAAATATTTATTTTACATGGATCATGGGCAAGTGAGGATTTATGATTTGCCATTGTAATGAAAACCCATCCCCTTCTAATATATGCTCAAAGAGTTTTATAATCAATGGCAATTCAATGTTAAATTATGCAAATAGACAGTGTGTTTTGCACATCAAACAATAAATTTGAGTATCACGCATGAGTATATCTGAGAAGGGATTCAAAAGGCACGCATCATGTTCTTTTTTTTTCCAATAATAACAATCAAAATAAAAAATAAAAAAATCAATTTTAATTATTTTTTTAACTTAAGATAAACCTTGCCAACAAAAAAACTTAAGCACGATCAAAAGATAGATTAATGCAGCTGAGGGATTTATATATATACTCTGTGGGGACATAATAATAATAGACTACAATAATAATTACTTCATCGCCTCAAAAGAAAAAGAATACAATAATAATTACTTCATCACCTCAAAAGAAAAAGAAAAATATAGAAAAGAAACAAAAATACAGGAATATACACACGCATTTACGTCTTCTTTGATTAAGCTAAAACATTGAAAAATCAATCCAATTCCGTTTGCATCTTTTACATAAAGCCTTTAGCCAACACGGTTAAAAAGTAATTGGCACGCTGTGGAGTACTCGCCGGGAATTCATGTCTTCCTCTCAATGTATCATGTACGCTTTGATTTACAATTACCATCACTCACGAGAGATTATGTCCTGTCAATAATTTTTGAACCGTTATAGACTCTTATCACGAGGGAGGGGCACTTGATAATAATGCCCATACTCATGTGAAATACAGCTTCTCAAGTGAACAATTTAATACATCACGTCCTATAACGTACATTACTATATAAATTTGTCAGCAAGGAGTCATGTGATCAGTTACACAAATTTATCAGCACAGAGTCATGTGTGGCTTCTCACTCTGTAGCGAATCGAACTGTGGTCGTTTTCATGCTGAACCCACGTCACAGATCCCTCAGATAATGGAGGCAATAACGGTTTTTCAATATCTATGAATGTTATAATGTAGGCCAGCTTCTGGTTTTGGTTGAGTAAATTTCAATTTGGGTTTCATCTTTATTTAATATTTTTTTGGGGGGCTAAACTCATACAGATTCATTTTAAAAGGGATCCTAGATCTACCAAATATAGGTATCTAACAAGTGTCCACAGAAATCAAATTTATAAAAATACAAACCCTTTTTTAAACTACAAATGTTGAAGAAAAAGTTGCACATCCCCATCTTTATATGACTGTTTTTAAACCCTTTTATATTACTGTTTATCTTTTTTTCTATTTTAGTAGCTGTCATTTAGTGATATGAACTTAGGCTTTAGCATTTTAAGACGGACAAGACTTTTTCATGTCCTATGGGCAATTTACATAATGCAAGTTCTTAACCTAAATGGGTTTTGGGTTAATTCCCTAAATTGTTATGAGAAGTAATAGTGAAATTAAATGACAGACTGCAGTGACATTTTTAAAAACCCTCTCTTCTTTGACATTATTGAGTGTCAAACATTTTAAATTTAGTTAAATACTACAAAATCTTTTGTTTTTATCTCTGTAGTAAATGCAATATGATATACATTCTGGGGTATGCTACTAAAGAAAATTCTTGACAAGGTTGTTGGATGTATTATCATAAACAAGTGCCTTCAGGAATTCTGCCAATTCTTCATTTTTGCCAATCCAACCCTTGATTGTTGTTATTTTTAGCAATTTTAGAGGTGAACTTGACTTTGCTAGTCTTCCTTTTAAAGCATTTTGGGCTAACATATCTCAAAATTAAATGCATTGTCTGTGATTATGCCTTGGCGGTCATTAAAAAAAAGCAAGAAAAGCCTCAAATTGTAGATTCCAGTTGGACCTGATGATGTTCCATTAATGGATTGTGTGTTTTGCATGCTACACTACTGAAGATTCAAGCATAAGTTGTTTCAAGATGCTGCAATACACATTCATTGTCCACCCTTTTAAACATATCCTCTTCTTTTAAGCACATCTCATTATTCACATGGAATAAAAACTCAAGTCTGTTCCTTTTTTTCAGGGAGAAAAAATAAAATAATTTATATTCATGGCTGAATTGACGATTACATTCTTTAGGTGCTCATAGCACTTGAGATAGACGATACAGTCAGTAGACGATACAGTCCTTCAGGACTCCCAAAAAAAGGCCTCTACATAACTATGACAATATATTTTGCCCTCAGCAATTAACTAAAACAAAAATCTAAATGTTCTTTCATAAAGTTCTGTCTAGTTATGGCAGAAACCTGTTATCATGATATTTTATATAAATGTTCAATATACAATCTGCAATCTACCTCCACCGTAAAGCATGGAAGCATCAATTTTACTAAAGGAGTGGATATCTATGATATGATTCTGTCATTAATTAAATATATGAGTCTAATCCTTGGGTATTGTTCCACCAATTGAGTATGTGTTTGCGAAGTGATAGGTGGATAAAGGTATAATTAATACATTAGTAGAGTTTTCCAGTGGTGGTTTTTTCCACAATGTACAGGAAATAATGAAAAAGAAACCTATCATAAAAGAGGTGCAAAGAAATGTGCATATTTATCCATGTGTGAGGTATCTATTTTATTTTTTCTAAAGCCATGGATGTTGGATATTCGAACGTGGAGCATGGCTCTTTAAATTTTGAAAAAGTTGAAGAAAGACAGTAAAATTGCTGAATAATCTATAAGATAATTACTATTCCAGTATGTCATATTTTGCAAACCATAAATTGAAGGCTTGAATAATACCATATTTAGATTGTTTTCTGAATACCTTCATTAAGGCGGTTTCAAACAAGTAGCAACGTTGATGAGTTGCTACTTTGATGTGTGAAACACTTTGCATGCCTGTTAAAGAAGATTGAAAACAAATAGTTCAAGTTTTAATTGAGGCAACTATGCATTGAATGTCAGATATGTCCAAGGATTTGCCATACTTATAGTAAATTTAGGCAAATTAAGCTTTATACCCATAGAAGAGATATATTCGACGCAAAAAAACTTTCAGCACTTACAAACCGTTTACTTGGAATATAAGTTGAGGTAGATTCAGCCCTTGCTTTGAATTACATAAATAGGAATGTATTCCAGCTTTTGCTTTTACAATAGGTGTTGTTGATGGTTAATATGAAGTAAAGTTTCTTTCATTGGAAAACAAACCCCTACGTGTTTACCAGTAGACAAAGTATTTCTGACCAGCATAAAATTGATTCCTATACAGAAAATGTTAATTCATGCAAAGCGAGAGCTTTTGTAGAGAATGTGGCTTCTAGAATCTGGGTATTGTTTTCTTGGTTGATAGTCCTAGGTACCTATAGAAGAAATGCACAAAGTGGGATTACTGATGGGTTGATTCTCTGTCTTCCTAAACTCAAGTAAATTTTAATTCATTTTATCTCTACAGAAATCATTGCAAAGTTCAAGTTTTAATTTCTGGAGAAATTAAATAAAATATCCACTCTTAAAGTAGTGAAAGGACAATCCAGGAACTCTAGTTATTCTGTTTGTACAAGATACATTGAAGTATATTCTGATTTCAAACCCTGAAAGATGTAATATCTGAACAATAGGATCAGAAATTTTTTTTAATAAGCTAGGATGATGAAATTCAAATGAGACTGAAGAATTAGATTAGACTAAGTTCTCAAATATGGTTGTTGGACCATACCCATTGATTGCAAATAATATGTGAATGTTATTTTCTCATTTGGTCCTCCTATGTTTGGACAGGTTTTATATGCATAGCTCCTCTGACAGAAGCAAAGGCAGGGCAGTAGAGTTCGACCTTGGTGTATAGATTTTGTTGGACTCCACTGTTGACAGGATGTTCGCAGACACAAAAGCTATGACGGGAGGCTCTCCGGAGTTTTCATGGAATGAGCTATATAGAGCTATAAGGGACACATATTTCCCTAATGCGACTATTGAGGACTTATTGGTCCATCATAATATAAACAAGTCTCACCTCCACAGAGTAGCGTCGCGCCTTGAGCTTTTTCCATGCTCAGAAGTCATAGGGTTGATTATACCCCAGACCGATGCAACCTCTAGGATCATTTCAGACACCAGTGGTGAAGGTCTTGCATCCTTCCAGCCAGATCACATAGTTGCACCATACAACCTTCCTCATCCTGATGTTTTGATGACTACTGAATGGGTAAAGGCGACAAATGTTAATCATTTTGAATTTTCCAAGAAGATGACAATCCCCGAAAAAGAGCTGAGGACAAGAAGTAGTGGGGAGTATGAAACTGAACACCTAAAAACCCCCTACCGGCTAATAGCTCTGATGCTGAGCCGAATTTTTGGATTAGCAAATGGGAATATTTACAAACTAAGTTGGGTACAAGTGATGTACTATGTCGCCACGCATGGTACACTATTCAACTAGTCCGCGATCAGCTCAGACAACATATCATCACACATTGTTGCGGCTAAAGGACAATTTACTCAGAAGAAAGTTGAGTTCTATATGTCTGCATATCTGTTGGATTGTATGTTTCTTAGACATCCTTTTCCTGCTCTAGGATGTGTTTGGAACACCAATGGGCCCCCTCTGCATGTATCCTATCAAATGCTTTGGGCCCACAGGTACAAAAGCCACTATAAGAGAATCTGTGAAGGATTCATCATACCACTGTATCGGCTGATATTTAAGGAAGAACCAAGTTGCATGTCTAAGAACGCTATGAAAATCATTGAGCAATATGGGGATTATTACTTATCCATGGAAGGCTTGTATATCCAAATGTTTGGTGGACCCAAACTGCCTTCCCTGTTGCCCCAATACGCTACTGATTTTGTGGTACACAAAGAAGCTGTTAGGCAAGTTTATTTAGATGGAGTTGGGAATTTTCTAGCTGAAAAGAAGAAGTTAGTTTACCCACCAAATCCATTCGTAATAGGAGCATATAAACTTGCAAAATCTAAGCAAGGTGAAGGGTTTGTTGAAGATTTGGAAGGCTTCCATTTTGGCACAAAGAGTTTCAGAAGGCACGATCCCCATGGAAAGGTACATGCACACTGTGCCTCTCGTAGGATAACCTTTGAGTACGTGCACCTATTTTGGAAGGATGAAGAGTTGTATCGAAGCACAAAGAACATGATTGAATTGAACAACCGATATCGTCTTAAAAGTGGAACGAGTTCCAATTCCAAGGTTGACACTGACAAGTATGCTGAGGTAGAAAGGCAACGTGAAGAAGCATTAGCTTTCCAGATAGCAGAGGTCGAGAAGAAGAAGAAGGAAGCTGAAGCTGCCAAAATCCAACAGGAGGACAATGAGAAACTGCTAAAAGAAGAAGCAGATAGACTCTCAAGAGAAGAAACTGAAAGGATGAATAAGGAATAAGCTGAAAGGGTGCGGGAGATGAAAGAAAAGGCTGACAAAGAAGCAGCGGAACAGCAGAGGGTAAGAGAAGAAGAGGAAAAATCTAAGCAAGAAGAGGAGCCAAAGAGCCCTGATGTACAAAATATGGAAGTAAGTCCCCTAGAAAATATAACTGGAGGGCATCGGCCATTACCAAGGCTTGCTCTCATCCCTTTCACTGCTTCAAAACAACACGAAGTGGAAAATCTAGATTCAATCTTTTTCTATTCTCATATAAAAGTTATCATTAGGAAGTCAAAGAAAAAAATGAAGTGTCTGAATTATGAAGATGTTGTCACAATAATAGAAAGTCCAATTTTCGAGGGAACTAACAAAGATCCCCAGTTTCCAGCTACAGCGAATGTAGCCACATGCCAAGCAAACGTTGACAATGTCAACCAGCTTTTAGAAAATGTTGAAAATACGAAGGCAAGGTTGTTCAAAGTAAGAGAAAATCTGCAGAGAGAAGTACATCAAGGGAAATAATTGAAAAGGAAACATAGCGACTTGTTGTCTGAAAAGGAGAAGATGGCTGAAGATATTCGGAGGTTGGATGAGGAAAAAGAGGCCTTGGTGGTCCAGGTAATGATTTTGGAAGGAGAAAAGAATGATCTTGAAGCTGAAACTACTCAGTTAAAATCAAACCAATTAGCTGTTGACCAACAAGTCCAAGAGTGAAAGGTCAAGATTGAAGAGTTGGAGAAAGAAATTCGAGCTTTGACAGAACGTCTTGAAACAACAGACAATAGAAAGGTAGATATATATGCGTTCTGTGATCAAGCTTGAAAAGTCCTAGAGGAGGTGTATCATTCCCAGGTGGCTCTTACAGAGAAAATGTACAAGATGAAGCAAATGATGTCACGAATGGATGAAATATATGTAGAGTCACAAGCTATTAGTGTTAGGAACCTATGTCAACCCTTCTCTTTACTATGTTAGTATATTGTTGTTGGACGCATATGCTTTGTAAGTCGTCCCATAGTATTTGTTGATCCGTAGTTTATATTAGCCCATAGTATTGACCCATAGTATTGGACGCATATGCTTTGTAAGTCGTCCTGTAGTATTATATGTCCCATGGTTTTGACTCATAGTATTGGGCATAGACTTAGTATATAAGTGTGTGTTGAGGTCATTGAAGGCACCGTGAAGTTAATTGTATTGAGCTTCCTCAAAGGAGGTTGCCCCCTCGAAGTGGCCCGTGATCAATATAAAAGTGATTCTGTTCTATTATTTCTGCTATTTCGCATATTCTTAGTAATTAATTGTTGCAGGTGCATCTCATCTGGTATCAGAGCACTTTCCTTGGCACAAGTGGGAAATTTTTTTTCATTTTTTGGGCGGCGACTTTTAGATCAATTTCTGAAACTTTCTGCACAAAATCAGAAGAAACCAATTGCATTTCTGAATTCCTCTTTCAAAAATACGCAGTTTCAAAAAAAAAATCATCTCATTTGGAGTTCTAAAAGTGGAGATATCGCGGATTTAAAATCAGCAATGTTTTAGAATTTCGGTGACGGCCGTGGAAATTGCGGCGAGAAAATCTTTTGACCGAGTGCCCAGATTTCTATTCCGCTTTCATAAGTAGAAGAAGAGTGGTTGTTTCAGTTCAGGAAACATGCTATAATAGTGATTCTGAGTAATATAGATCCAGTTTTTGAACATTTGGTGGAATTTCTGCCCAAATTTTTTTCTGTTGCAGGTTCGGATCTGAGAATAATCCCTATCCGCTTAACTATGGGAAGTACTTAGGCATAATCCCTAAAACTCATTGTGAGGAGTACCACAGGAACCCCGAAGTAGCTGGCCATTGAGAGGACCTGCCAAGCGAAAAGGGCAACGACCCCTACCTGATTGACTAGTTCCCACCCGTGAGGTAAACCAAGAGCTGTCGTTTGTGGCAAAGCGGTTATCAGTTTTACCTGAGTCGTGGAGTGAGGGGTACTGTCCCAATATGCAAGCCATCAGACAGCATTGGTGGCCGAGTGAAAACCCTGAAATGTTAGGAAGCCGCACATACCGGGTCCATATCTATTTTCAGCTGAATTATTGTCGATCACTGTTGTGCCGTTTCAGATCCATTTTGTAAGCCGTTCCAGATCCAGCCGTTCGGCGTTGTTCCAAATTCCTTCTGAGCCATAACCAGTTTGTTTAAAAAAAAAAAAAAAACCAGTTTTTCTCCATATCTCCCTTGTTTTACCTATGTTTCCCTTGAAATTTTCAGGGAACCCCTGTCATTCCATTCTGCATATTTCATTCCTGAGGACCCTATCCTCAATTCCTGTTCCTACAGCCCGAAATCTCACATTTGTCGATTTTTAGGGTTTGCCATAACTTCCTCAGATTTCACCGAATCACCTTCAAATTTTACCACAGAGTTCCTTTCTGAATTCTGCTTCTTTGTTCCCCTTTGCCAAATTTTTCCATTCTTTCACCCCGCTTCTGAAATCCTCATTTTTGCTTCCCTATCTATCCAACAGTGTCCAAAACCTAGTCAAACCCCAATTACCCTTCTCATTTTTTCCCAAATCCAAATTTTCCCTTACTGAAGTAGTTCCTGTTTTTGTTTTCCTACCCAGTCAAAAAAAAAGAAAAAAAACAGGTTACGGTTGTCACCCGTGCAGTGTAGTGTCCCCTCCTACCATACCAACGAGATAGGGAGGACGTGGTGCTCAATCCGGGTAATTAGCCCCAAGCGTTTGAATTAAAATCATTGATGCAAGAACTGTATCTGTGCATACTATGGAAAAACGACGGTAATCAAATCAATGTTGTTGATCTCTAACACACATTCAAGATTCTGTGACAAGATCATATGGAAATGCCTAAACTTTTAAAAACACAGCAGAGGCAAATTCGTTTAATACATCCACATACATTCATAACATTCATCAAATGATATTTGCCAATTTACACAAGAGAATACTTATCTCAATAAGGCAGTCCCAAGCAACTGGCTATGCAACTGCAACGTTCCACCCAACCATAGGCCAGTGTGCTCCTCAATCTCTCAGCACCACGGCCACCCCCGAGCTGGGCATGATCTCTACAAGGAACCAGGAAACAGCAGACTCACACATAGCCAAGCATACACCAAGATGAGCCAAGCCAATCTACAATTGGGTTTATCAGGCTACTAGGAGATGGAAAGGAAGAGTTGCTAAGCTAGTGAGCTCCAGCACAGAGCCAGGGATAACCTTGCAAGATCTATCTAGCTTGGCACCCACATTACCTACACACCCAACACAAGGAAGTATTCTTTTCACTGCTGTGCAGTCCCTCAAGCCATACCTTCCCTATCTAGTGCTCTCAGGGTATGCATAGAAGAGTAACCAAAGCCCTCTTGATCTTTTTGAGAGGTTGTCTCCCCCACTAGGTTTATCAAGCCACTTCTATCCACTACCACTCCAACACTTCAGCTCACAGGCTCAACCAAGAACAAGGATGCACATAACTGCAGAACCCCACTTGCTGGGCATGAGGAAAACGTTTTCCACAATGGAAGGCATGAGTTGGGGTTTCAACTAACCCAGAAAAAAAACGTGGGAACCCACAAAAACGAAATGGGAAGTTGGTTAACAACCCAGGAAGCCAAATCCGTTTTTAGAAAAACGTCCTTGGACATTCAGGGGCAAAAACGACCTCCCTACAGTCCTCAAAACGTGGCCCTCCCTCTCCCAACTGTTATATACTGCAAAAACGACTCCTAGGCATGGAAAAATGCAGTATTTTGATGAAAAACGTAAATGGAAAGAGACCAGCTAACTCCAACTGCGTGAATGAATGAAGACTTCCCATTCCCCATGGCTTTGGGCACCATTTCGTGGGTGGTTTCTTGCCCCACAAGCAAAAACACGATTTTCCAAGTTGATGGCTTGCCCATGCACGAAAATGGCTTGCCCATACTCTTTCATTCCCAAGGCATTAACTGCCTTAACCAATTTCTTGGAAGAATTAAATGATTGGGTACATGAGACAAAATGGGTAGTTGGTGGTTTATGGGTTTCCCCATTGACACATGGATTAATACCATTGGCTCAAGGTTTGAATAATTTCCCTCCCTTTTCCTTGTAGAGTCATGCCCCATCTCTTTTGTTACATTGCATAGCCGGTTGTGGGTTTTTCCATTAAAATTCGTATTTACATGGTGTCTTATTTACATTGTGCCCATCTTGCACAAGAACCATGGGCATCTATTTTTAATTGCCGATTCATGAAACGCTAAATCAATGGTGGGGCCTTGGCCTTGAGCTCCTCACCATGATTAATTACAATATTTACATCATTTACGGTTTAATACAAAGGGGGTCAAAATGGGGACATTACATTCCCCTCCCCTTACATTAGCACTGTCCTCAGTGCTCATCAAAATTGAACAAAAATGGATACGCCACCCTCATGGCATCCTCCAGCTCCCATGTAGCCTCATCGGGACCGTAGTGCTTCCATTGCACCTTTACCTGTCCGATGGCTCGGTTCCGGAGCAATGTTACCTTCTTGTCTAGGATGCACAATGGATCGGTTTGGAATTCTCCCTCGGGTTCCACCTGGATCACATCCCAATTAATCACATGGTTAGGATCATGTACATATTTCTTTAGCAAAGAGACATGAAAAACATTATGAGCTTTAGTGCTAGCAGGCAATGCAAGTCTATATGCAACTGGTCCTATTCTTTCAAGCACTTCAAATGGCCCACAATATCTAGGTGATAGCTTGGCACAACTCCCAAGCTTCAAGGAACTTTTCCTTGATCTCACTCTAAGATATACATGATCCCCAACATTGAATTCCCTATGCACTCTATGTTTATCTGCATAGCTTTTCTGTCTATCCTGGGCTGCTTTTAAATTTTGCCGGATCTTTGCAACCTCCTGTTCCATTTCCTTAAGCAATTCTGGCCCAAGTACAATTCGGTTCACTGGATTGTCCCAAGTCACTGGTGTCCTACACCTTCTGCCGTACAAATCCTCATAAGGACTCATTCCCAATGATGCTTGTTGCCCATTGTTATATGCAAATTCCACCAGGTGTAGATAATATTCCCACTTGGATGGTTTGTCCATTACATACATGCGGAGCATGTCTTCAAGCACCCGATTTACTCTTTCGGTTTGCCCGTCTGTTTGAGGATGGTAGGCGGTACTAAAGCTCAACTGCGTACCCAAATCTGCAAAGAGACCTTTCCAAAAATTGGAAGTGAACTTGGTATCCCTGTCAGAAATTATTGCCTTAGGCAACCCATGTAATCTGAAAATTTCCTTCATGAAAATATTTGCAATGGCATCGGATTTATGTGTGGACTTAACTGGTATAAAATGTGCTGCCTTTGTTAACTTGTCCACCACAACCATGATGGAATCATGTTGTTTCTTAGTCATTGGCAATCCTGTAATAAAATCCATGGATATTACTTCCCATTTCCATTCTGGAATTGGCACTGGAAGCAATAACCCTGTTGGATGTTGGTGTTCACTCTTCACTTGTTGACATTCCATGCACTTAGAAATGTATTCCGCAACATCCTTCTTCATGCCTGGCCAGAAATAATATTTCCTTGCTGTAGCAATTGTTTTCTGATATCCTGGGTGACCAGAGTATGGAGCTTTATGGATCTCATCCATAACCATTCTCCTCAAACCTGCCGCATTTGGAATATAGACTCTATTCTTATAAGTAAGAAGTCCTTCTTCTTCCAAATGATAGCCCTCATGCTTCTTTTCAAGGTTTTGCTGCTGCAATTTTCCCTTTATCTGCTCATACACTTCATCCTCAACCATATGGTTAACAATCTGCTGCCTCAAATCTGGTTGGCAAGTACTAAGTGCTGCCACATGCATTTCACATACCTTCCTGCTGAGTGCATCAGCCACCTTGTTTTCTTTCCCTTTTATGTGTTTGATCTCAAAATCAAATTCACACAAAAATTCCAACCATCTAGCTTGCCTAGCATTTAACATTGGCTGATCAAACAAGTATTTCAGACCACAATGGTCTGTCCTTAACTCGAATTTTCTTCCCATTAAGTAATGCCTCCACATCTTCAAGGCATGTACTATGGCTGCAAGTTCTATATCATGAGTAGCATAGTTCTTCTCATGCTCCTTCAACTTCCTTGACTCATAGCATATCACGTGGTTGTCTTGCATAAGAACTCCTCCAAGTCCTTGATTGCATGCATCGGTACACACCACAAAATCTTTTTCTGGGTCTGCAATCTTCAGAATAGGTGCACTTGTAAGAAGATTCTTCAACCGTTGAAAACTTTCCTCACATCTTGGTGACCATTCAAACTTTACCCCTTTCTTTTGCAAAGAAGTGATCGGGTTTGCAACCTTGGAGAATCCTTCGATAAACCTCCGGTAGTAACCAGCAAGGCCCATAAAAGATCTCACATCAGTCACATTCCTTGGAGTTGGCCAATTCATAATGGCTTCAATCTTCTCAGGGTCTACAGATATACCTTCGTCGGAGATGATGTGACCCAAATAATGAATTCTATCTTTATAAAAGTCACATTTGCTCAACTTGGCATACAGCTTATGCTCCCTTAGTAACTGCATTGTCATTCTCAAATGTTCTTCGTGCTCTTCTTCATTCTTGGAATAGATGAGAATATCATCTAGAAATACAAGAACAAACTTGTCCAAATACTTGCTAAAAACATTATTCATGAGACACATGAACGTAGCTGGTGCATTTGTGAGACCGAATGGTACCACTACAAATTCATAGTGTCCATACCTCGTTCTAAAGGCTGTCTTATGAATATCTTCTTCTTTGATTCTTACCTGATGGTAACCAGACCTCAAGTCAATCTTTGAAAATACCTTTGCTCCTCTCATTTGATCAAAAAGGTCATCAATTCGGGGCAATGGGTATTTATTCTTCACTGTGACTTTGTTCAACTGCCTGTAGTCAATACATAACCTGAGTGTTCCATCTTTCTTTTTCACAAATAGAACAGGTGCTCCCCACGGGGACACACTTGGCCTAATATATTTCTTTTCCAGCAACTCTTGTAATTGCATCTTCAATTATAGCAATTCCGGTGTACTCATCCTGTACGGTGTCTTAGACACTGGTGCCGCTCCTGGCACAAGTTCAATTGTAAAGTCAATGTCTCTCTTTGGAGGGAGTCCTGGAATCTCATCAGGAAAAACATCCCTGAATTCTTGCAATACAGGATAGTCCTCCAATCTAAGAGTTTCACTCTCTGCTGCCTCTAAAACGTGAGCTGCATACAGTTGACATCCCTTCCTACAGAACTTCTTTAGTTGCATGGCTGTAACCTGTCTAACAGAAGTCACCTTTGGAATGCCTTTTACAATCCTCGGGTTTCCTTCTTCATCCATGCATTCAAATGTCTTATTGTAGCAGTCAAGTTTAACCCTGTGTGCTTCTAACCAATCCATTCCAATGAGAATATCATAGGAACCAAGTGGCAAAATATTCAGATCTGCATAGGTGAATAGCCCATCCATCTCTAATGGACATTTCTCTACTATTTCACTAACTTTTCTCTTGGTTCCAGTGGCTAGTTGAACTAACCAAGATTTACTATGCTTTAATTTCTTGAAAGCACAAACCTCAACAATTCTAGGAGTGACATAACTGTGAGTAGATCCAGGGTCAATCAAAATAGAAACAGATTGCTTAGCAATCTTACCTTCAACCTCAACCACAGTTGACTGATGATCTGCTTGGCGGTCGTCCACTGCTGCATAGATTCTAGGGATTGTCCTCGCCACCTGACCCACAGTTCCAGCTCCTTGGATGTTGTGAACTTGATTTGCATTCCCATTCCTATGTGGACAGTTCCTGAGCATGTGGTCTCCTCCACAACCCCAACATTGAAGTGGTTCTCTTTGCTCCTTTGGATCTCTTGGCTTGTCTCCCATCATCCTAGTTGGCTTAGTCACAACCTGTGATGGCTGCCTTTGCTGATTCCTGAATTGAGGAGGCTTGAACCCCTTCTTCCTTTGATCAAACTTTTCATTTTTCTTATCCTTCCATGCCTTATGGAATTCGGGTTTGCTCCTGTTTTGATCAAAGCAGTACTTGGCCTTTCTTATGGCCTCCTCCAGAGTTCGAGGTTCGTCAAACTCAATTCTATCTTTATATGACTGGGGCAGTCCACTTAAGAAACGCTGAATTTTCACCTTATCATCTCGGATGTACCTGACATACCTCAGCAGCTCCAAGAACTTGTTTGCATATTCTTCCATGGTCAATTGTCCCAATCTCAGCTCATGGAACTCTTTGATCTTGTCATCATAGTACCTATCAGAGAGGTACTTCTGCTTGAAGTATTTCTTGAACTGCTTCCACACGATCTTCCTCTCATTGATCTTCTTCACCTGCCTGGTGTGTTCCCACCATATAGACGCTCTTCCATTCAAGTTGAAGATGGCTACCCTTGCCTTCATATTTCCCGAGTAATCTTGGACTTGGAAATATTTTCTCATCCCAAGAAGCCAAGCTTCAGCTTCTTGACCGGACTTTATCTCTCCATCAAATGTAGGAGGTTTTGCCTTCTTAAATTCCCCATGTGAATTGTTCTTGTAGTGTTTCTTCCTCTTGCTCCTGTGGGATGAAGAACTTGAATCCTCAATGGATTCTTCAGAGTCAGATGATTCATTAGAAGAGATTTCTGGAGTATATGTCCTGTCTATAGAAACTCTTCTTGGACTACTGGCCCTCTTACGGGAATTTCTTCTAGAGCTACTCCCACCCCGCTCTAGACTTGATATTTGATGCCCAGAGTTTATTTGCCTTTGGATGTCTGTTAAACTCTGCAGCATGGCTGCATTCAGCTGATTTTGTTCTTCCTGAGCTTTAATCATCCTTTCATTATCTTCTCTGCAACTTTGTAACTCCACCCTTAGGCTTCTCATGGTGGCTGCAACATCTGGAGGGGTCTCTTGATTTCTTCTCCCATTAGATTCTGTTTCAGCATTCTCAACCTGTATGTTCTCTCCCATGGCATCTGTCTCAGGCTCATAGGGATCCTGTGCGTCATTCATGATGTTCATTTCTTGGCCCAACCAAGATCCAAAATTTTCCAACTGTATTAACTACAGTGTTACCCTGTTGTAACCGTGGCTCTCTGAAATGTGTTCATCAGCACAATTGTTAGCTGCATTATATTCTCAAAACTCATAACTTACTTCATGCACGTGGGAAAAACATTACGTTGACAATTCGTTAAATCACAAACACGACATATGAGGAAAAAAAAAGAAAAAAGAAAAAAGGGGGTCAAGGGCGGTTCGCGGAATCACGCCGCGTCGGGCGGTTCGCGGAATCCTGCCGCAACGGGCAGTTCGCTGAATCCGGCCGCGACGGCGGTTCGCAGGGTGTTGCCACAATGGGCGGTTTACTATATGCTCCCGCAATGAGCGGGGCGGTTCACTGTAGCCTTCCGCAGTTGCGGGGCGCTCGACTGAAGGCTGCCGCAATTGCGGGGCGCTTCGGCGACGGCTTCCGCAATTGCGGAGCAGTTCGCTGAACGCTTCCGCAATTGCGGAGCAGTTCGCCGAACGCTTCCGCAACGGCGGAGCGATTTGCCGAGCGGAGCCATTCGGCGAAGGCTTCCGCAGTTGCGGAGCCATTTGGCGAATGCTCCCGCAATTGCGGAGCCATTCGGCGAAGGCTTCCGCAATTCCGGAGCCGTTCGCGGAATGCTTCCGCCGGAATGCTTCCTCAATTTCGGGTGATTTTTCAGAATGATTCGGCGAAGTCTTCCGCAGTTGCGGAACGATTCGCCGAAGTCTTCCGCAGTTGCGGAACGATTCGGCGAAGTCTTCCGCAGTTGCGGAACGATTCGCCGAAGTCTTCCGCAGTTGCGGAACAATTCGGCGAAGTCTTCCGCAGTTGCGGAACGATTCGCCGAAGTCTTCCGCAGCTTCGGGACGACTCGCCGAACTCTTCCGCGTTTCGGAACGATTCGCGGAATCCTTCCGAAATTTCGGAAGAGAATTCCTTCCGCAATTTCGGAAGAGAATTCTTTCCGAAAAAATTAAGATACTTAGAAAATTTTCACTTAAAAACATTTTTCTCCGCTGTTTCGGAGCCATTGGCTGAATTCTTCCGCAATTTCGGGAAGGTTCACGGAATCCTTCCGTAATTTCGGGAAGGTTCGCCGAACTCTTCCGCAATTGCGGGAAGGTTCGCGAAACCTTTCCGAAATTTCGGAACGACTTCCCGAAACGGCTTAAAACACAATTTTTTTTTCAAAAACAGACTTAAACCAAAATTTTTCCCAAACTCTTAAGAAAAACTTAACTTCTTCTCTTCTCTTTTACTATCAGTTTTGGCCCATAGCGGCCCAGTGCTGCAACGCAGCTCTGATACCATAATGTAGTGTCCCCTCCTACCATACCAACGAGATAGGGAGGACGTGGTGCTCAATCCGGGTAATTAGCCCCAAGCGTTTGAATTAAAATCATTGATGCAAGAACTGTATCTGTGCATACTATGGAAAAACGACGGTAATCAAATCAATGTTGTTGATCTCTAACTCACATTCAAGATTCTGTGACAAGATCATATGGAAATGCCTAAACTTTTAAAAACGCAGCAGAGGCAAATTCGTTTAATACATCCACATACATTCATAACATTCATCAAATGATATTTGCCAATTTACACAAGAGAATACTTATCTCAATAAGGCAGTCCCAAACAACTGGCTATGCAACTGCAACGTTCCACCCAACCATAGGCCAGTGTGCTCCTCAATCTCTCAGCACCACGGCCACCCCCGAGCTGGGCATGATCTCTACAAGGAACCAGGGAACAGCAGACTCACACATAGCCAAGCATACACCAAGATGAGCCAAGCCAATCTACAATTGGGTTTATCAGGCTACTAGGAGATGGAAAGGAAGAGTTGCTAAGATAGTGAGCTCCAGCACAGAGCCAGGGATAACCTTGCAAGATCTATCTAGCTTGGCACCCACATTACCTACACACCCAGCACAAGGAATTATTCTTTTCACTGCTGTGCAGTCCCTCAAGCCATACCTTCCCTATCTAGTGCTCTCAGGGTATGCATAGAAGAGTAACCAAAGCCCTCTTGATCTTTTTGAGAGGTTGTCTCCCCCACTAGGTTTATCAAGCCACTTCTATCCACTACCACTCCAACACTTCAGCTCACAGGCTCAACCAAGAACAAGGATGCACATAACTGCAGAACCCCACTTGCTGGGCATGAGGAAAACGTTTTCCACAATGGAAGGCATGAGTTGGGGTTTCAACTAACCCAGAAAAAAAACGTGGGAACCCACAAAAACGAAATGGGAAGTTGGTGAACAACCCAGGAAGCCAAATCCGTTTTTAGAAAAACGTCCTTGGACATTCAGGGGCAAAAACGACCTCCCTACAGTCCTCAAAACGTGGCCCTCCCTCTCCCAACTGTTATATACTGCAAAAACGACTCCTAGGCATGGAAAAATGCAGTATTTTGATGAAAAACGTAAATGGAAAGAGCCCAGCTAACTCCAACTGCGTGAATGAATGAAGACTGCCCATTCCCCATGGCTTTGGGCACCATTTCGTGGGTGGTTTCTTGCCCCACAAGCAAAAACACGATTTTCCAAGTTGATGGCTTGCCCATGCACGAAAATGGCTTGCCCATACTCTTTCATTCCCAAGGCATTAACTGCCTTAACCAATTTCTTGGAAGAATTAAATGATTGGGTACATGAGACAAAATGGGTAGTTGGTGGTTTATGGGTTTCCCCATTGACACATGGATTAATACCATTGGCTCAAGGTTTGAATAATTTCCCTCCCTTTTCCTTGTAGAGTCATGCCCCATCTCTTTTGTACATTGCATAGCCGGTTGTGGGTTTTTCCATTAAAATTCGTATTTACATGGTGTCTTATTTACATTGTGCCCATCTTGCACAAGAACCATGGGCATCTATTTTTAATTGTCAATTCATGAAACGCTAAATCAATGGTGGGGCCTTGGCCTTGAGCTCCTCACCATGATTAATTACAATATTTACATCATTTACGGTTTAATACAAAGGGGGTCAAAATGGGGACATTACATGCAGGAGCACACACCATGGAGGAAGCACTTGCAGCGATCCAAACCAAACTCCAAGATCTGGATGAAAAATTTCTCAGCCTCCATCTTTAGCATTCATCCATGAACAATACCAGACATCCAGAATCTTTTGCAGCCACCGGGTTCTCTGCTTCTAGCAATTTTTGTGGGCCGAAGCTTGATTTTCCTCGCTTCAATGGTACTGATCCGACTGGATGGATATACCGAGCAGAACAGTATTTCAGTCTGCATAATACTTTTGATGTTCAGAAAGTTCCACTTGCATCCTTTCATTTGGAACAAGAAGCCCTTCAATGGTACCGTTGGTACATCAAAGCTCATCCCGAGCCAAACTGGACAGATTTTTGCCAACTCATTTTGCCACAATTTGGTCCTAGTGCTTTTGACGACTTCACAGGAGCACTCACTAAACTTCACCAAATTGGCACAGTGAGAGAGTATCAGATGGAATTTGAGAAACTAGCCAATCACACAGAAGGATTGTCTGATGAATTCTACAGGAGTTGTTTTATCAGTGGTCTCAAGGATGAAATCCGCTCAGAGGTCAAAATGTTTTGTCCCAACACAATGATGGAAGTCCTAGGGTTGGCTAAGTTGGCCAAGGACAAGATCGCAGCTCAACAATGCTCCAAACCCACCTTTGTTCCCTTCAGAAATATGGGTTCCCAACGACCTCCCATCACGACTGCTCCTCAACCAACTCCTATCAAGCATTTGTCTGAAATAGAAATGCAGGCACGCCGAGAAAAAGGGCTTTGCTATAATTGTGATGAGAAATTAACTCGAGAACATAGATGTGTTCAAGAAAAGCTCTATATCTTGGATGTGGATTCTCCGCCTGCCTTAGAACTTGGTGAAGAAGCTACAGATACAGTAGATGATCCGGTCGACATGCAACACCCGCCTGTTGACACCCCATCTCAGGACGACCCACCCAAGATCTCTCTCCATGCTGTAACCGGCGTCACCACCCCACAAATAATGCGGGTCAGGGGATACTTCAAGAAGCTCCCTCTTACCATACTCATTGATTCTGGTAGCACTCATAACTTCATTAACCCTCGAATTGCCAAACAGGCTGATTGTTTTGTCCATCCTTGCTCTAACTTTGAAGTCATGGTTGCCAATGGGGGCACCTTACCTTGCAAGGGGAAGTGTCACAATGTGCGTATCTCTATGGAAGATTATAACCTACGCTCCGACATGTTTGCCTTGTCCTTAGGCGGATGTGATGTGGTTTTGGGCGTTCAATGGTTACGCACACTTGGCCACATCTTATGGGATTTTGCTGAACTCTGGATGCAGTTTAATGTCAATGGGGCACAACACAAATTTCGGGGCTTACAACCAGGGTCTCTCTGCATCATCAGTTCACATCGCCTGGAAAAAATCCTTAAGAAGAATTCACATGGTGTCATCGCTCAGCTCAATTCCATTTAGATGCACCCATCAACAGTCTCCACTACTTCCTTGGATAGATATGCAGGTATCTTTGCTGAACTAATGAGCTTGCTGCCTTCAAGAGACCTTTCCGGTAAGAATGTAACCACATCTACCTCTCAGCAGGAAATGATGGCTATTTTGCATGCAGTACAGAAGTGGCAGCCATACCTATTAGGCAATTATTTCTGCATCAAGACTGATCTCCCGAGTCTGGAAAATTTTCTGGAACAATGGGTCTCCTCCCCAACACACCTGCAATGGGTTATCCAACTCATGGGTTATCCCTATGTGATCACTTACAAGAAGGGTAAGGACAATATGGTGGAAGATGCTCCTTCTCGCACAATTGATGACCCAGTTTCTCTTACAGCTCTTTCTCTGCTTGTTCCAAATTGGTTGCCATATGTTCAACAGGGCTATCTCTTCTATGATCTCCATGCTTCTTCATCAACAGGGCACTCTGGGTTCTGCAAAATGTATGACCAGGAACAATGTAACTTCTTTTGGCTGGGACTAAAAATGACAATTCAACATCTGGTGGCTAACAATGATGCTTTCCAAGTCAACAAGGGGGAACCAACACTCCTTTTGGGATTGATCAAACCCTTGTCCATCACTACACAGCTTTGGCCAACTATTTCTATGGATTTCCTAGCAGCACTCTGGTGGTACAATACCACATCTCAAAGGACACCATATGAAGCAGTCTATGGACAAACACCGCCAGTTCTTCTTCCATACACCCTTAGCAGCTCCCCAGTTCAGGAAATTGACTCGGTTCTTCGAAACCGCGTTCAGATTCTTCTCATTCTGCAGGACAATCTTCACATGGCCAGAATTCGCCTGAAACAACAAGCCGATCAACACCGTTCTGAGCGCATTTTCCACGCAGATGATAGGGTTCTTCTTCATCTACAACCTTCCAAGCAATCCTCCTTGACACTCCAAAGGCATCAGTGGCCCGAAATGCAAACCAAGGATGCTACCGGGGAACCACTCCTTCAGATTCTGCAGCAATTTATCCAACCAAAGCTTTGAGGACAAATCTTTTTCTAAGGGAGAGGGGATGTTAGGAACCTATGTCAACCCTTCTCTTTACTATGTTAGTATATTATTGTTGGACGCGTATGCTTTGTAAGTCGTCCCGTAGTATTTGTTGATCCGTAGTTTATATTAGCCCATAGTATTGACCCATAGTATTGGACGCATATGCTTTGTAAGTCGTCCTGTAGTATTATATGTCCCATGGTTTTGACTCATAGTATTGGGCATAGACTTAGTATATAAGTGTGTGTTGAGGTCATTGAAGGCACTGTGAAGTTAATTGTATTGAGCTTGCTCAAAGGAGGTTGCCCCCTCGAAGTGGCCCGTGATCAATATAAAAGTGATTCTGTTCTATTATTTCTGCTATTTCGCATATTCTTAGTAATTAATTGTTGCAGGTGCATCTCAGTTAGACAAAGGAAGTTTGAGGTAGAGGAGAAGGTTAAAAGGAAGATGGTCTGGAGAAAAACAAACTCTGAATACCCTGAACAATTATTGCCTAAAACACTAGTGGATTTGAAGTCAGAGATGCAACTTCTAGAGTTTTGCAGAAAGGCATCCATAAAGCTAAATAATGACATTATAAGGACTATTCAGGCATGTTTGAGTTTCTACAAGAGGATCCAACAGGTTTATGAGAAGTGTCATCTCTCTCTGCTCCCACCTATAGATGAGCTGCCTCTAGAGGATCTGCAAATGACAGAGCTGCAGAGTGGGTTGCAAGAAGAATTAGAATACATTAGAAAATTGGATACTCTCAATGAAGAAGATGTACACCATATGGTGGGGCAGGCATCCATACATGCATATTTATTAGAAGATAGTTGTACAACAATAGAAGAAGGAAGGGTATACGTTGAGACTCAACTGTCATATCACGAAGTCTCTTTGCAAGTTTTGGAACCAAGCAGGCTTACTACCATTGCGGAAGAAGCTAATGCTTGGGAGAAATATTTCTTTAGTTAGTTTGGGCCAACATAATTTCGAATTTGTAATTACTTTTACGGGTTGGGTAATTTTTTGTTGGGTTCAGAAAATCCAGCCTGAGGGTTTTTATTCTAAAAACATTTAAAAACAGTTGGAAACTATATTTTTGGTATTTGATAGGTAGTAGAAGAGAATTTTTTTGTGACTTGTGAATCCAGTTTTCAATTATTTTTTACACTATTTTAATACGAGAGACAGGAAAAAATAGTCAAAGATGTATATTCGAATTGCCATATAGCAATTATGTAGTGACTAGTGATTATATATTGGGACAAAATGAGTCCACAAATTATGTGGATAGTAAAAAGGGTTTTTTGCTGGTGTGATTCACATCTATTTAAATTTGCAAGCGTTTGTTATGTACTGAATTTTAAGAAATAAGAGCAGTAGGAAAAATTTGTATTTCGGTGCTCTACATTTGAGAAGATACAAATGAAATTTTGAACAAGTTTATATGATCAAGTATTATGAAAAAAAGGGTTGTTTGCTGGTGTGCTTCACATCTATTTAGCTTTGCAAGAGTTTGTTATGCAATGAATTTTCAGAAATAAGAACAGTAGCCAAAATTTGTATTTCAGTGGTCTACATTTGAGAAGATAAATATATTTTGTTCATTTGTACTGAACTTTCAGAAATAAGAACACATGAAAGTGCTCTACATTTCTCACAAAATTTGTATTTCAGTGCTTCACGTGCACCAAAATGAAAAGTAGCCATGCCATGCACATAAGTATGCTTGTTTCCAAGGTTCAATATAAGTATATAGCATGTGACAAAGAAGTTGTCATAGTTACAAATCTGTAAATTTTAAAACAAGCCAACTTTAGAATTACAACAATTTACATAGAGAAAATGCAATAGATTTCATTTATATGGAAACATATGTCTCTAGAAATTTGGAATGCACACTGCAGACAATTTTGTTCTGTTGTTGAGACAGTAAAACTGTAACCTCTATTAAAATTTCAAAGTTTCTATCAAAACTTAGTAGTAGAGTGTCTAGTAGCAAACCTAAGTGCTAGTATTGTGAATTCGATGTTCATAGACAACCATGAAGTGCAATTTTGTCTATATCACTATGAAAAATGAAAAATTTCACATGACAATCTTAGGCTTGAGAATGTGAGATTTGATCTCTTTATGGGGCAGAACCACACCACCATTACTGTATATCTCATCACGTATATGCACATCCTCACCTAAAATAGTCATGTTCTCTACCCTATCCCACTATCCAACTGTTGAATTCCAGCCAACTATACTAGTTGAGACAAAAGCATGCTTCTTGATTTTGACACCCCTCATAATTGCACAATTTGATAGCCTTACCCAGCGTCAACTATACAGCCTAGATCAATAGAAACATCAGGACCAATCATACATCCTTCCCCAATATTGACACTTTCATCAATGAGCACATTGCCTTGAAACTGAGGGCCACTTGCAAGCATATCAGACTTAGGACAACCTGGACCAATAGAAACACCAAGACCAATCAGACAACCTTACGCAATCTGGACAATTTCATCAATGAGCACATTGCCTTGAAACTTAGGGGCACTTGAAAGCATATCAGACTTAGTCCTAAGATAGTCTAAATACAAACGCAGACCAGAGAGATAGTCTTTGGGTTGACCAATGTCCATCCAAAAACCATCCAAAACCATTGCATAAAGCTGATTTTTCTCAGCAATTCTGGGGAAAATATCTTTTTCAATTGATGTGGGTTTCAGTTCTATTCTGTCAAAAACACTTGGGTTCAAAAGGTAAATCCCTACATTGATCTTGTTTCCTACAGACATCTGGTGCTTCTCAACAAATCTCTTCACTCTTCTAGTCTCCTCATCAAGCACCACTACACTATATTTAGATGGCTCATCCACCTGCACAAGTAATGAAATTGAAGTACATGAGATATAATCATATATAAGATACAAAAGGAATAATGGGAACCATAGTGAGCTTGACCTCCTCAACATGATATGAGATGCAAGATGCTATTCTCAGCTTCATCCACCCATTGGTGTTAGGGCATAAAAAATTAAAAAAAGTTGCAGAAACCTCTTGTTTAAAGAAATATGCATTAAATATTTTCATCATGAATCTAATAGAAACAAAACTTTTAATGAAATACAAAGTGAAGAATCAATGGATATTATCAGATCTTGTATTGGTCACAAAGTGGTGGATGATGGCACAGTCATTCCTTTCACTTCCACTTCAAGCATTGATACAAATATGTGACCGTGCTAGTCCCTTCTCTTGGTTTCTAACATTGTTCTTCATGTTTCTAGAAGGCAATTTGTACATGTACATGGGTCTTATAGTTTGTGTTTACCCCCTACCACTGTTCTACAATGTTTACCATGTTTACATTGTTTTGGCATCTGTATTTAGCTACGGTTTCAGTCCCTAGGGTTCTGTGTAGCCTAGTTTCTTTCTATTCTATTGGATGTAATGTCAAGTCCCAATGACCTACTTTGGTCATTTGTGGTCATTGATACAATTTATTATTTATTTCTTTCCTCTAAGTCATTTTGTGTTGTGGCTGCTATCAGTTATCCAATGAATTGGCTTACAGTTCATAAACTTTTGAGACAGAAGTCATAGGTTCAAGTATCAACGACAATGGATAGAGTGTGGTATGAACGTTTGTTCACAGAAAAAAAACAGAGGTGTATTTAGAAGAGTGAAATTCAAAATCAAACATGTATAGAGATATTATTTTGTTTTCATTTAATGTTGGGAAGTTAACATTCAAAGTTCTAGCAATACTCCTTGTGCATTTTGACACTTTAATTAGGTAGAGAATGCACTATTGTGAATTTAATTTGTGCACAAAAAGCATGATTAATAATGTAGTTGAAGGCCTTCGGCATATTTGGGATAGTTTCTTGGTTGTCATGATGGAATTGAGCTGAGAAATATCATTACAAAAAGCATTGTTGTAAAGAATGATTAATTATCAGAATAGACACATTGCCTTTTCTGTCGTTTTTTACAAATAGTTTAGTTGCAAAGTGAAAGGGTGCTTGACTGGTATATATTCATTTCCTTGTGTTTACCAATATACTGTTTTCCATTTGTATTTTGGGAGTTGTTTCTTCTTCAACCTTGATCTGCTGGGCCTTCCTTTTGCTGGTGTTTTTAGACATACGTGATTTGACATTCCTTTGCACAGGGGTAAAGTACAGTTCCCTAGTTGTTGCTAGTACAATGGGGAACGTAATCCCTGCTTTCACCTTTATATTGTCCATTGTTTTCAGGTATTGATTTAATCTAAATTTAATATTGTCTATACTATTTTTTTTTAGATTTGTCTTCGTATTCCTAACTTGCATATTGTCTATACCTTAATCTAACTTGCAAACTTTTTATGAATATGTCAAATTTTCTAACACCAAAAATGGCAATTTCCTTATAGTTTGAAATGTTATTTCATTATGCTTTAAAAACAATCATACGACATAAGGTCCACGTGCTTTACAACAAGCAATAGAAACAACCTTCCATTTTAATAAAATTTGCTGCATGTATTGGTTTTTGCACTATTGTGTGTTCATTTCATATTGACTTGTTTCAACTGTGCTACCTGGAAACAAGAATTAGACAATGTACCTTCCCTTTCCTCCACTTGTAGTTGCATATGTTGTTGTTGGAAATGTAAGTTTTACCCACTGATGCTTTTTTGCACTCCTGTTTTTTTCATTACTTTTGGGCTTAGCATACTTTCTATTTACACATTACAAACTTTTGTATGGATAGCAACATTGACCCTATATGACTATAAACATTTTTTTGCAAAATCAACTTTTTAGCAATAGTAAATAGCTAATAAATAGGAGCATTTTTCACTTGCAGGTCTTTGGCAGTCTTTGTTGGTGGTCAAATGGATAAGAGACAAAGACCCCATTGATGAAACTCAACATTTTCTGAACAATCCATAGGTTGTTTTTGTAAAAGCTATCAGAATTTTATTTTGTTTTGACATGTATACAATTTTATATATTATGCTGGCATAAATGCTGTCATGTCCCAAATTTGGAATTGGGTCACAATGGCCTAATCACATTATCCATATTCATTAGAGTTTGTAAAATTGGTGTTAAGGGTCAAATAATTGCCAAGGAGGAAAATTACTAGTTTCCTCGGTTTGGGGTGGAAGCTTTGGGATTTGGAATAAGGGGTATAATAAATGATGTTTAGACATTAGAAGGGTTCAAGTATTTAATAAATAGAGTGAATAAAGAAATTCAAGAGAAATCCTAAGTGACAAATGGTTTTGGAGACATATGGAGGATGTGGGACCCACACTAGCTTGATTTTTCATAATACATGGTATCTCTCTTTTGCAAATTCGAATTAATGGGAATGTGAACACTCTTGGGTGAGTTGGTAAGTCATAACACATGTCATTGAGCATCTTAGGTCGAATTTGGAAGGATTGTTAACCTCCATGGAAGATAAAGAGTCAAAGTGGAAGTTTGTGGACACTTGGGCTAGATTCCCTAGCCCCTATGACACCAATGATGGAGAATCTATGACAACTATGACAAATTGCAGACCTGACCTCTGACATATGACCACTATGACATGTCAGCCCCAAAAATAGGCTCAAATAAGGCGAATTTGGGAGTTGGAGAAGCCAAAGAGACTCAAAATCGAATTTGGGAGAAGATGGAAGGTTGGAACTAGGGGACAAGTGGCAAATGTGGAATATTTCCTAAATGAAAATCTATTGAATATATTGAGAGGATTTCGACCCTTAGAAGGCTAATTTTGGTTATAAAATGTAGAAATGAAGTATGAGAATAGCTTTTTGATCATTTGTAGAATTTGCAATTGCATTTGTGAAGAGGGAGAGCTAGTGGATGACTAGTTTCTTGCCTTAGCCAATTTCGAGGGTGAAAGATTCCCATCCAAGTTGGCAATTGGAAAGGCCATTCAGACCTTTCATTTGGAGCTTTAATGGAGTCTTTATTTGCAGGTGTAAGCTACAGGGCAGCTCATGGTTTCTTCTATTGCAGCTCGCTCCTTCAACCATTTCCAGTTTTGATGGCATATTCTTGATCCTTGAGGGAGGGGCGTTTTTGGTGAGCTATTGTACTCTTTGGGGGAGCTTCTAATGCCCCATTTCTTTTTTAATATGAAGTAAATACTCTGTTCTTCATATCCAAAAAGTTTCAGGTCGAAATTCCAAGTAGAAATGTATAAATCTCATTTTTAATGGAAGAACAATGCCATTTCCCCACTACCTTGTTGTGAGCCAATGTATTGAAGATGATTTCGAATGAATGGATGATTCTCTGATATATTTGTGGTCAATATAATTCCATGGATGTCTTCTACAAGTTTCATGTACTGTACTTGAGCATTTGAAGTATTTTTACTTAGTTTAATTGCACTGGGAGAAGAAATAGTGCCATTTCCCCCAAGGGTCGAATTGGTGATTTTTGCAGTTGAATGGGAGAGGGTTGGAACAGATATAATAATCAATTAATGGTGCAAATGAGACCTTAATAACATCCTTAATACATTCCCTACCTCTGTTCAGAAATTTGAGTGGCTTTGGAGGCATTTGGGAAGCCATTTTCAATACTTACCCCAGGGGGATTTGAACCCCAAATTACTAGTAAAATTGCATACTTGGTCCAGAATCTTAAGAGAGTTTGCAGAGGTATTTTGGTGGCCATATATCATCCCTGAACATCATATTCAAGTCTTAATATCATTCATACACCTTCCTTGAAGATTTGAAGGCATTTGGAGTCAATTCGAGACATAGAGACCAATACTAGTCAAAGGCAAATTACTAGTAAAGTTCCCTACATTGGCCAGAATTGAAAGAGTATTTGCAGAAGTATTTTAAAGGTCCAAAGGCATCCTTAAAACACATATTTATGTTCTAATCTCATTCATATACCTTCTCAGAAGATTTGGAATCATTTGGGGGCAAATTTGGGACCTAGAGATCAAACTAGTCAAAGGTCGAACTAGGGAAAAAAAGTAGAAAATTGCCATTTTAATAAAATTCCTAACAAGG